>CANYBF011807146.1:0-53364 GCA_948192965.1 Dalechampia spathulata | reverse complement strand
TTAAATATAAGATTTAAACATGTTGCCAACATATTAGGAACCCAAGAGGTCACACACTTACAAATGAGGAGTCAAGCTAAAAAGGGCATTTTCGTACTTTTAGGAAAAGTCAAAAATCACTTATGGAAATTAATCTAATACTTTATGGACTTAAAATTTAATGTTTAGAAGTCCATAAAGTATAAGTTAGGCTATTGGGTTGGGCTATGATATGGCAAGTGATAGTCATAGGCCATATTAGTCACAGACGGGCCCAGACCTGACTTAAGCTGAAAGGGTTTCAGCTTAACCTAATTTTGGAGTATAAATATGTTGTTATAACCAAAATTAGGTCAAGCCACACCATTCTTCTTCCTTTGGCTGAAAATACACTCTTCTGCAGAAGGAGAATTCGTCCTTCACAAGAGTAATTGTGAGGAAGATGAAAATTCCATAAGATTTTTCTTCTTTTTCTTTGCTAGTTCACAGGAAAGGAGATAGAAGCAATTGGTTGCTTGCTTGGACATCCTTGTTTCGTATGGATACTGTTGGAGGCTGCCTATCTTGGTGGTTTTTGGTTTTCTACAACCATAAACGCTTTAGAGATAAAGAACGAAGGACATCTGCATTAAAAGTAAGAGTTACTATCAAACTGTCACTTCTAATCTCTAAACTGGTTTCTCTGTGTTTTGAGGCAAAGATCTTCTTTTGGTTTATTGTTTTAAAATGAAAATTTTAAATTTCTTCCGCTGCTTAATCACTATACAAACCAACAGAAGTTGCACTAATGTTGTTAGTGTAAGTATGGTAGAGAAGTTAAACTTGGCATACAATAAACACCCTAAATCAAACAAATTGTAATGGTTGAATGATTATGGAGAGGTGAAGGTGACATGTCAAGTAATGGTGCCATTCTCTATAGGATGGAACACAGATGAAGTAGCTTGTAATGTTGTACCTACGTAGGCAGGTCATCTACTATTAGGAAGACTATGACAATTTGATAAGAGAGTTCTATATGATAGGTATAATAATAGATACTCCTTTTCTCATGAGGGAAGGAAGGTTGTGCTAGCTCTATAATCTTTTTAAGAAGTGTATGAAGATTAAAAGAAAATACTTGAAAGGGAAAGGGAGGCTTCGACCTTAGGAACTAAAGGGAGTGAAGTTTCAGCCTCCTTGGAATAAAAGAGAAAAAGGAAAGAATGAGGGAAAAGAGGCCAAAAAAGAAAGTATACAAATTAATGGCCCTTTGGTGAGTGAAAATAAGATAGAAAGAAAAAGAAACAAAATTTTTATGTGTGAATGAGAGGTGTTAAGAGTGCTATTTCCTTAAAGAAGCCTGTTTTGCTTCTTAGGTATAAGGGAAATTTATTTGCTGACACTGACATTAACCTTGATGATTTGCCTTTTAGTTTTGTTTTAATGTTACAAGAATTTACTAACGTCTTTCCCAATGAGATACCTAATGAACTACCACCTTTGAAAGGCATAGAACATTAAATTGACTTTATTCTTGGCTCTACCTTTCCTAATCGACCAACTTATAGAAGCAATCCTATGGAGACTAAGGAGATATAAAGGCAAGTAGATGAACTCTTGGAAAAAGGATTGGTAAAGGAGAGCATGAGTCTTTATGCCATTCTATTTTTATTTGTACCTAAAAAGGATGACATATGCCGCATGTGTGTTAATTGTAGGGTAGTCAACAAAATCACTGTAAAGTATAGATACCTTATCCCTAGACTTGATGATATGTTAGATGAATTGCATGAGGCTCTTTATTTTACTAAAATTGATTTAATGAGTGGATATCATCAAATTATGATGAAACCTAGAGATGAATGGAAAACTGCTTTCAAAACTAAGTATGGATTGTATGAATGGTTAATAATGCCTTTTGGTTAACTAATGCACCTAACACATTCATAAGGCTTATGAACCATGTATTGTGTGCCTACTTAGGGAAATTTATGGTTGTGTATTTTGATGATATACTCATTTATAACAAGTCTCTAGAAGAACACATTGATCTTGTTAGGCTAGTATTTTGCTGACTTCCATGGCTTGACAAGCTTTTATAGGCATTTTATGTAAGATTTCTCTTTAATTGTAGCACCACCTACAGAGATAGTAAAGAAGGAAGTCAGTTTTAAGTGGGGGGAAGTATAACAACATGTGTTTGATACATTAAAGGGGAAATTGACTTCAACCCCTATTCTATCCTTACCTGACTTCAATAAAACTTTTACGATTGAGTATGATGCTTTGGGTGTGGGAATTATATTCTAAAAGTAGACAATTGGCTTATTTTCTTACATTAGAACTGCTCTAATTCCTATACCTAAGTATCATACTTGATCAAGTATGCTTTGGGTGTGAACTTTGATATAGATCTCCATGGAGTTCAAGAGAACACAAGGAGCTTAAAGAAAGAACCATTAACTCTTCTAAGTGGTCCAGTTACAAGGTTATAAGCTAATAAATATAAAGCAGCCATGAACTTATTCATTCAAGAACAAATAATAATGAAGCTATAAGAACATGCCTTCTACATGTGTTATTTAGAGCTTAAAAGGACGCCTAAGGCCATAATATTGTTTAAAGCAAGTTTAGAGGATAAGAGAGCCTAAAGTATGCCACTTGGATCTAATTATAAAGCTATAGCCTTATTTTATATGCCTATGAAGGAGTTAGATATACTGGGCCATAAGTTAGGCCTATTGAGAACCTAATAAAGAAAAGAAGGCAGGCTAATTCTTAGTCTAATTAGCTTGTATGAATTTCCATGTAATATTAGCTTTATTTTTTATTTATTTATCTTCTAAGTTAAAGTAGGAATAGGTTAGCAAAGTCCTCTTTGGATTAGACTTCCATCCAAGTCCTCTTTAGATTAGACTTCCATATCCTTAAAGGACTAGAGTTAGAAACTATTATAAATAGGAGCTTATGTAACCTTTTAAGGGACATTCAATTCATTCAATAAAAACACCTTTATTTTCATGTTTTATATGTATTATATGTTTAGATTAAGAGTGAGGATTTGCTTTCTTTTAATTATATTAGAAATTAAGGTTCACTTATCAATCTAATTATAGCATTTTCTCTTCTTCCATAGCCTGATTATTTGCATTTCCATACTTATTAGTTTGGGGGTTCAATAGGGTGGGGTTTATTCTACCATTGGAGCTATATCTTAGTGTGTGTGAGGGTTTGTGGCATATTTGCCATTGGGTTCTACATAATGTTATGCTTTTGGCTAATACTCTTATGTATGAGAAACTATGATTATAAGAAGGCACATTAGGATTTATTTGAACAACCAAAAGTATGTTGTCATAGTGCATTTAAATGAAGCAAAAGGAAGGTCCATTCATGCATAAAGCATGATTAAATCAAATATATATGTCACAAATGTAAAAAGGAGATGATTGAGTACTTATATAAGTATAACATTTTAAAATACTAAGTACATAAAAAAAAGAAAATCCAATTAAATGAATATAAGTGGAAGGTTGCTCATATATAAACATTTGTAAGAGTGATCAATAATATCAAATGCTTAATTATGAGAATGATCTTATTTAATATAATTATATGTTATGATCTATGAATATTATTCCAAGTATGAATGGGGTTTTAAATAGGAAATAATGGAGGGGAAACTTGCTACATCTATGTCATCGAAATCTCATGGTAAACAAGTTTATGCTCAATCATTTTGAATAATATTGTTATAGGACAGGTGAACTAATATATGAAAGATGTAAGCGGAATATGAATAATACAAACTGTAGATGATATGTTAGCAGTCATGAAACTTCATTTATATAGTATATGCTTAATAAATTTTAAATGGTAAAATAAGGATATTAAGTAAATCAAAAGATCGAAAGGTGTAGTTCCTAATTACATATAAATTCTTGATAAATTACTAGGATCATTATATGTTTATTGCTACTTAGAGTATTGGGTACTATATTAATGAAAATGAATATTTCACTTTGGAATTTTGATTACAATATCATTTATGAAGTGTTAATGGTGATTGATAAGTGTATCATGTAATGATGCGATTCATACCAATTATGTTTATGCTTATTTAATGTTAATTTATTAAATGAGAGTAACAAGAAACCAACTAGCATATTTAAAGATAAATATATTATAGTAAAATTATTGGTTATCTATTTTTATTTTTTCATCATTTATTTGGTGATTTTATTTCAAAAATGAAGATTCCTCGATAAATTTTAAATAGAGTAAAGTATGAAGGTCTGATTGATATAATGATCGATGTACTTATATGGATTGATGTCTGGTGATAATGTACTTGCACATATAGGATTACTAATGATTTACATATACACATCTTGAATTAATAATGAATGACATGAACTATGTTTGTGCCTAATAATAATTGACCTATAAATAAAATTCATAGGTAAAATAAAGGCTTGACGATTCAAATGTAGTACCATGAAATATTATGAATATTTCATTATTATTTATTAATGTCGGATATGTGATATGTTGATATAGCTTGAAATATTATTGATTTATAACTTGCCATCATCATATGAACGCATACATGATAAAGTCATGCATCATATACCATTAATGTGACATTATGGAGGAATAAAGGAGGTATAGTTATATATATATATAGACACACACACACGTACAAAGGGTAAAATAAGGGTGACACTAGTATATTTATACATTGAAATAATACGAGATAGAGAATACAAAAATATATTGAAAAAATAAATTATTGAAAATATATCCAATATAAATTATGCACAATTAGAGACAATGATTAATGTGAGCACAAAGAAATGAGGAAATGTTAGAGAAATGATGAGATGATAGAGAATAGAGGAATGCAATACATATTTACATTCATTGACATTTAACATATTATTACTATAAGAAAAGCGGAGTGTAATACATATTTGCATTCATTGACATATAACATAATAAATGTTATGATATTGATATACATAACGAAAATATGGTTGATTTATGGTAATGTCGTATGATGTGAAGAGTTTTAATAGGGAATTATATTAAGTAATATTTCATTATTGGTTATATATATTTACTAGTTATTATATTTTATCTATGAATTATTCCTAAGAATTGTTTAACAGGTTAGCTATTTATCATCAGAATTAAATAAAAATGGCTTATGAGCATAACGATTGATATATCGACAAAAAACCAAAATCTCTTGTTAAAGTATTATATAACATTTTATTCATATGTGCTTGATTATGGTGATGAATATATAAGTATTATGTTATATTCAGTTTATGACTTAATCGCTTATAAAGTCACATGCAAGGAAATTAAATTTCATGAATTAGTATATATATATATATATATATATATATCATTTGGATTTTTGATGGTGATAATATATGATTATGTATGAGACATTTTGGTTAAAATCTATATGAAAATATGTGATCATGCATCATCTTCCCAATATTAAGTTATGTATGCATTGAATCATGTATTGTGATATTTGAAAGAATATAGGTAGATAAGATGTGAAATGCATCACTTGTATCATATCAATACATAGATAAAGAGTTGATATGATTATATTAATTATATGGTGGATTGTTAATAAAGTATTTTGGGATGCAAACATTATTATTTAAGTTTAAAATCTAGAAAACAAACATAAATGTGTAATGCTTGATGATATCACTTTATATTCTAACTATAGTGATCCTAATATGTAGATCCAAGAATATCTTGATGATTCTTGAGCACAATTAATATTTTTAACACTATTTAAAATGTTATAAGCTATTATTGCAAATATTTTTACTATGTAAGTATGTTTGAGCACCACTGACTTTTATACTCAGTGTTTATCTTATGATGAATGTAGGTTAGTGTAGCCTAGGAATGCTTCAAGATCATATGACACCAATGCAATCCAGAACACCAGACCTTCTAAGATTATTTAGGGAGACCTTTTTGGTCATGTGATATACTCCTGACATCAATGTTTACTTATGCAACTATCAATGTAAACTTTATAGGCAGAAAATGTTTACGCATGCTAGCAGAATTATATATATATATATATATATGTTGGCAAGGTGTTTGCATCAATTGTTTCATGGCAGAGGCATATACCACATCATAGTTGAATGCCATGGGCATTTGTATGTGCTGAATGTACTATAAGGCTAAGGTATGCACCTTTCTAAACACCAATTAGTTTTGAGAGAGTTGGTAGCACCTGAGGTCCTATAAATGGTATCAAAGCCAAGGTTACGGGTTCGATTCCTAGTGGGAGTAATTGCTGAAGGGGAGAATGTTGGCAAGGTGTTTGTATCAATTGTCTTGAGTTGAATGCCACTAAATTACATGTCCTTTGTAAAGTGTTTATTGGATTTCAATGATCTATTAATCATTATACCGAAACATCTTTCAATATGTGGGTGTCATAGGTTTTGATAAAAGAAAGTCAAAGTATTTATGAAAATACAAAAATTTATATTTTTTTACAAAAATATGCATACAAGTGTCATGTACATATTATATATGAAAATATATTATTTAAATATTATATACATGTGACTTAAATATTATATACAAAATTTATACTCTTTAAGGTATCACACATGTATAAAATAAATATCTTTTATATATATATATAATACATATTATACATATATATATATAATATGTATTATATGTAAAATATAAACATATAATATACATATTATGTACTTCTTCTTCATCTTCTTCTTTCAAAACTATAAATTAAAAAAATTATATTTCCATAATTAATCCTAGATTATTGAAACTTCCTCGAGATTAAAGTACAATTGCAATAACATCCTTCAAAAATGATTTCGTTAATTAGAATATCATTTCATTAATTTTTCATCAATGAAATAAAATTAAATAGGTGCTCTAATTTATTTTCTCATATGTAAAAGTAGTTATATTTTAACTTGAAGGTTTACATAATATTTTTGTGTTTGATAGTTCTTTAAAACATTTTCATATTATTCATTTTTTTATCATAAAAATCATTCAAAACTTGTAAATTCATTAAATAAAATTAAAAATTTATTGCACAATTATAAAAAATACATATCAAAATTACTATTTAGAAATGATAAATAAAATTGATTTATAATAGGAAAATATAAATAAATTTAAAATTATTATTTCTTTAATGATAAATTATGATAACAACACCTATTATACTCTCTTAATTTTATTTTATTTTATTTTATTTTATTAATCATTACATCTTTTTAACTAATGTAAATATGTTTTTAACTAATGAAATCAAATTTAAAATTATTTTAATTAGCTTTTAGAAAGAAAAGCTATGATTGCGATTATATCCTAATTTTAGAAATTTCTTAATAACTTATTTTTTTTTTATTCATCCCTCATCTTACGTAGTTGGTAGTAACATTTAATAAGTTGAATTAAACATTATTAGCTTAGAAATGGTAAAAAAAAAGTAAGTTACGTTTGGTAGCATGCAGTGTTGCTAAAAGTGGTAGAAACTCTCATCAGAAAAGGGGGAAAAGATGGTAAAGAAACAAAAAACATGAGTAGTATCTCTTAGATTTCATTCTTAAAATGGAACAATTTCACTTTTATTTTTCTTCTAGTCATTTAAAATGAGATCTTTTTATCTCTGAACAAGATCAAGAAGATGTTTGATTTAGTTGTTGAGTAATAATTAATTAATAGTATTTAATTAAGAACCCTAATGTTTTGTCAAGGCTATGGAGGGTAATGGCTGTTACAAACTAATTCTAGTAGTGGTTAGATTATTTTTCTTTCGTTTCCAGCATATTTTAAGGCTAATATGCTTATTTTACACAAACATGCTTAGAGGTTTATGAACCGAATCATTGTTTAAACAGCCTTCCTTTATTCATATCCTACATATATATATATATATATATATATATGCATTTCTTAAGTGGTGAATTATAAGAAATATATTTATGGCGAATGATAAGCTTGCCTTGGTGGTATCATCATGGCTTTGCTCCATAATTTTGATGGCAGCAGCAGATAAATTGGAAGTCAGAGTAAAAGGGTTGGCTCCCATTGCCGCAACAGATGATGATTTTATATGTGCAACTCTGGATTGGTGGCCTAGTTCAAAATGTGACTATGCTCAATGTCCTTGGGGACATTCTGGTCTTTTCACTTTGGTATTTTTCTCTCCTCTCCCTTTTTCTCCCGTGGATGCATGGGTGTTCCTTGCATCTTCCATGACATTTATACTTCGTCATCTTTACAGGATCTGGAAAACAAAATCTTATCAAATGCAGTTAAAGGTATATCTTCTTTGAAAAATTATCGATTTATTAATCTCCCCAACCTTTAAGTATTTATCTACACATCAATTTGTTTAAAAACATAACCTAACACTATTAATATTCCAACCTGATATTCTAAATTAGATATTTACGAGAGTTAAGTTTTATCTAGTTCAAGTTCTGCTTATTTATAATTAAATTGAGTTTGAATCTATTTTTAAATTTTTTCATGTATTATGAGTTGAATCGAACTTTAAATAAGAATAATACATGTAAATTATAAAATAAAAGAATTGTTATTTTATGAATATTTATAATTTTAGATTAATAATTAAATTAAAAAATATTTTATATTTTTATATTATTATTTGTTAATAAAGGAACTTATAAATCTAAATAGCTGAAATAATTTAAATAAATTTTTATCATTCAGCATTTAGTCCATTGAGAATAAGAATTGGAGGATCACTGCAAGATCAATTGGTGTATCAAGTAGAGAATAATACATTTAAAAGATGCCACCCTTTTCGGAAAATACAAGAGGGAATGTTTGGATTCAGTTCAGGTTGTCTCTCCACTCATAGATGGGATCAACTCAATCACTTCTTCAACCGTACCGGGTATGTCTGCTTGTAATTTCTGTGTTTTATTCTTCAAACATATATGCATTCTCGGAGATGGAAACAAGATTAATATGATGAAATTTGTTCAATTGCAGAGCTAAAATGACATTTGGATTAAATGCACTTATTGGAAGGAAAAAGCCTAATCAAAAGAATTCAATTCTATGGGAGGGTGCTTGGAATTCCCAAAATGCACGCCAGTTGATGAAGTATACTATCTCAAAAGGATACAAGATGGACTCCTTCGAACTTGGTATTTCAATATGATTCCACCATTTTTCAATTTTCTTTTTCCATTTTCTCGGGTTGGTTGGATACCCATTTGATGATATTGTTCAGGAAATGAGCTATGCTCAAATGGGGTATCAGCAAGAGTGCAAGCAGAACAGTATGGCAAAGACATGATTGTGCTTAAAAGACTTGTCCAGGAATTATTTCCAAACCCTACAACACAACCTAAGGTGTTGGGTCCAGGTGGTTTCTTTGAGCATAAATGGTTTGAAACCTTTCTTCAGGTTTCAGGACCTAATGTTGTCAATGGCCTAACTTACCATGTCTATAATCTTGATTCAGGTACATACATATTAGGCATTGTGATTCCTTAAAACTTATAAGAATTCGTCACTTCGTGTCTTGTTAGATAGTCATCTCAACTTGCTTATTTGGCACGATCTTAAACATCGAAATACTCACTAGATGTACACCTGATACATACTTGGGTACATTTTACCAGATGCTAATAAAAGAAATTGCAGGCAATGATGGAACTCTTATGAACAAGGTTCAAGACCCACAATTCCTGGACCAAATATCAAAGATTTACAGGAATGTATCAGACACAGTGAGTAAATATGGGGAATGGACAGGAACTTGGATTGGGGAATCAGGAGGAGCTTATAACAGTGGCAGCAAAACTGTTTCACATAATTTTGCTGATGGGTTTTGGTATTTAGATCAGTTGGGAATGACTTCAACCTTTAATCACAAAGTTTTTGTTGGGAAACGAACAAAATTCAATAACAATATTTTCAAGAAATATTTAGAAAATTATTCTGCCAAAATTCTACTAAGAAAATTCCCAGATTCACTGGAGGGGTCACAAACGGTCCCACTTAAAAACCCAGGAGTCTTGCCAGAATTAACTTAATTATTTATAGCAAAATAACTAACAAAATATAACCAAATAAAGCTATTAAATAGGGGAGAAAAATAAATACCAAGAAAAAGGAACACCAGAAATTTTAACGAGGTTCGGCTAATTTTGCCTACGTCCTCGGACACTCCCACTTTAATATTTCTCGTAAAATATTACAAGAAGGAAAGAGATAAGACCAAGTTACAAATTGGAAGATTTGGAATGGGATATCTAAACCTAAGGGGAGGGGTTTAATTTATAATACACAACCCTCCCCTCCTATTTCCTTCTCCCCGATGTGGGATTGCTGAAAGAAGGAAGGAGCCACGCAAAGAAAGCCACCAGCCCCTTTTATTGACTTCGCCAGCCCCTTTTGTTGACTTTTCCAACAATGAAGTGCAATCCTGCGTTTGCAAGGAAAAATGATACTTTCCTGCCGATACTCCATGAATCCAAGAAATTTCTCTTCTTTTGCTTTCGACAAGCACATGTCTCGCACAAGGTCATGCATCCGACACGTTTTCACGCCAATTCCTCTATATCCCTTTTGACTCACTTGAATCATTGATCTGCTCAACAGCTCTTCTAGGTATCCTTCACCAACATCTTCCATGGTCTCTTCTCTTCCTTCTCCCTCTCCTTGTGGTATAAAACCTTCAGCTACCCACATCTGAATCAACTCCTTTATCTCAATCTCCCAATCCTCAGGAAATTGGGAAAGATAGAGAAAGCATGGCTTTAGCCTCCAAGGCAAATCATGATAGCTCAGAGCTAATATCCAATTCACACCTGCATACCGACTCGTTCGTTGTAACTTGACGAATTGCGCATTAATGTCTGCTTGCACAACCTCCCACTCCTTCACCGACTTACTGGCCAGTAAACTTCCAAGAACAGCAATTGCCAGGGGCAGTCCTCCACATCTTCTCACCATCTCCTTTCCTAACCTTTCAAATTCTGACATGTAGTTTTTAGTGGTTTCGTCAGAAACTTCTATACATGCTTTCCGTTTGAGAAGTTGCCAGCCTTGTTCATCTATCAAAAATGGGGGTTCCACCGGAGAGCTCCTTGGATCAGCATACAACGCAACTTCTCTTGTGCGTGTGGTGAATAGAACTTTGCTTCCTTTCTTTCCTCCGGAGAAGGCTTGTTTTAGGCTATCCCATGCCTCTCCATTCCAAATATCATCGAGGATCACTAGATATCGCTTCCCTTTCAGCATATTTTTCAATCTCTTGACCAGCTCCTCTTCATTCATTCTTTTTAGTTTCTCTCTGTCCTCATCTGGCGAAGCTTTCAATAAGATTCCAGAAAATACATCTTTAGGAGAAAATTGTTGAGAGATGAAAACCCAAAATTTACAATCAAAGTGTCGCTTGACGTCAGAATGGTTGTAGACTTTCTTGGCGAGGGTGGTTTTGCCGAGTCTACCCATGCCAACTATTGAAACCACACGGAGCTGATCTTCTTCATTCCTCAATTGTTCCATAACAGCCTTTATAGTTGTCTGCAAGCTGATAATATCATCGTCCTCATCATCTGGATCAATTCTTCTGAGTCGCCTTTGCATCTCAGTCATAGATGTGCCAGATCCCTCTGCTTCACTACCAAATTTGATGTTGTGACCATAGGTAATAATGCTAGTAGAAAGGTCAGCAATCCTAGTTCGAATGGATTTAATCTGGGTCCCAATCACATGGAGACGAGGAGCCTTGGAGAGCATAGAAGGCCTGAATCTACAAAGCTCCACTCCTCTACTTGGAATTTTGAGAAGATAAGCATCGATGACATCCTCAGCATCGTAGGCAAGCTCTCTGATTTCAGCAACCCAATTGCGGAGACGCTGGTCATGGTCTTTCTCTCGGTCCGCATCATTCAAGAAGCTTTGCATTCGCTTGAGTTCAGCTTGCAGTCGCTCAATATCGTCCTTCACATCGGAAAGTAAATTCATTTCAGCACCAAGCAGGCTGGCAATTTTGTCAATGGCAAAGACAATAGCCTCTGCCATGCCTCTCCAAACTAATTAACACGAACAAGAGAATTTCAGAAATGTTTCGGAAGGGAAAAAGAGAACAAACCGATTTGGTTTTGAGAATTGGTGGATTGAAGAATATTATTATTTTTTCATGTGTAATACACATCAATATTAATTATATTAATTAGTAAAGTACAATGGAGTATATATAATATCAAAATTATATTTTGTCAAGGCACTAAAATTCCAGTCTTGGCAGCTGATAATAGTCTGAGTATAAATTTCTTTCTACATTTCTTCGAAATCAAACACCACAGCTCATTGTCTAGTACCAACTCATAAAACTTATCAAACAAATTACGTAACAGTATCTTAGTATTTATTATTTAATTTATCATTCGTATTATTATTTATAATTATTTTACAACCAAAATACTATTGATTTGCGGATAAGATCAGACAGTAAGAATCATATAAATGACCAATTCGTTTGTAAGACTGGTAAAATTACAAGAATCTTATAAATTATGACCAAATTAAATACAGTCAATTTATTGACTATTAAAATAAAAGATATTTTCAATTGATGGTGATGGAGAGAATGCTGCGGACCTTATAAAAATCTTCACCTTCTACTCCGTCCATCGCTTGAACCCTTCTTCTCAATTCTTAGTTCATATTTATGTGTGATAAATCTCGAAGACTAGTGACCCACATCAAACCTGGAATCATTGTCAATTTTGGTAGCTGAGTGTAGATACAATTTGTTGAGACGTGGCGTCGCACCTGGTTGTGTTTACCATTCTTCTATCTCTAATGAGAAACAAAGGAAAACAATTACCAGGCAGTTTCTCCAGTATACCCATCGGATCTTGCTTTAATCTGGATTTGACCAAAGTTAACTTGACCAACCTTTCTGGCAGACATTTCAGGCGCTGATGGGGTAGTTTTGGATCTTCCCTTATACTCCCATCTAACCTTAGTTTAGTGAGAAGCTGTCAACGTTGGAGAGTATCCAAATGTGTAAGGAATCACAAACCATGTTCAGGGAACGAAGATGACCTGACATCATTTCTAATTAGATTCTCAACTTCAACCCCCTTCAGCGTCTGCAAGTTTCTCAAGGTGTTCAACGCAAGTATCTGATTTTCTAGATGTAATCTATTGAGAAACAGATGTCTTAAACACTGTAATTTCCATAGCATATCAGGTATTCTTCCTCTATTACCTTTCAGGTCGAGTGTGTATAAATTCTTGAGTTTCCCTATGGAAGTTGGCAATGCTAATGATGTGATGGTGTTCATGCGCAGGACCCCATGTAATTCAGTGCTCCTCAGCCCAAGGTATCTCAGGTGAATCAGATTTCCAATTTCTTTAGGCATGTAAGGTGGCCTTTAATATACATTGTGCAGTTTCACAACTCTAAGCAATTTAAAATTCTTTGACATGAAAATTAAGTCATGATTAGTGATTGATGCATGATCCTGACGTGAGAGTGAACAAAGAAGAGAACGAAAGTTGTGGACTAGATTCTCTCAGGTGTACCATGGAGTGGCTGTCAATGTGTCAAAGATGAAGTGCAATCCTTCGTTTGCAAGGCAAAATGATACTATCCTGCCGATGCTCCATGAATCCAAGAAATTTCTCTTCTTTTGCTTTCAACAAGCACATGTCTCGCATAAGGTCATGTGTCCATGTTTTCATGCCAATGCCTACGCAGTTTCTTTTACTCACTTGAACCATTGATCTGCTCACCAGCTCTCCTATGTATACTTCACCAACATCTTCCATCTCTCCTTCTCCCTCTCCATGTGGTATAAAACCTTCAGCTACCCACATTTGAATCAACTAAAATTTAAAAAAATAAATAAAAAGGTTTCTTTATATTAGAAAAAATAAAAATCAAGAGAGAAAGAGAAAAATGAAAGTTTGAGATTTTTTCATAAGATTTTAAAATTAAAATTTTTATTATTTATTAAAAATAAATATTTCTAATAATTTTTATAAATATTTCAAAAATTAAAATTTATTTTTAAAATAATTTTATATTCAAAATTATAAATCAAACTTATAATTCAATATGTCAGTCAAATAATAAAATTATAATTCCAATATATTCAAATTATAAAAATTAAAATTTTTTATGTTATTTAAAAAATAAAATTAGAATTCTAACTCAATTTTAATTCCAAACAAAATTAAAAAATTTTAATTTAATATATTTATTAGTATTTATGTTATTTTATAAACTCACTGGAATTTACTATAGTTGACATGATAAAGAAGGCTATTATCGTGATTATTATAAAGATGGAATAATCTCTCAAAAGATGAAGATTAACGTGAATGAACTATCGAAGATAACTTTAATAACTAAGTGAATAAAATGGTGGATTGAAGTCATATGATTATAATTATAATCCTGTCTCTTTTGCTACAAAATGGGCTTAAAGTTTTAATAATTGAAAGCAAAGCAAAATTCTTTTTCATGAATTCTATGTTTTTCTGTCCCAACATGAACACGTCATTAAACATATTTTTAATAATAAGTTTATAGATTAAATCGATATTAATTATTTATATTTTTATTTAATGAATTACTATATTTATAATTATTTTGTTTTAATAACTTTATTTGTATATCTTTTTTAATTTATTTTAATTGTATTATATTATATTTTAATTACATTTATTTAATTGTATTTTATTTTGCACTATATTCATGACATATTAATCAATATAATAAAATATGAAATATAATTTATTCTTATAGATAACTATTTTATCATGAAATATTTTAACTGATTTTATTTATTGATAAAAATAAATAAATAAATAAATATATATATATATAATAAATATATTTTATTTTTAACCAAAAAAGTAAGTGTTTTGTACAATATTAATTTTATAAATATGACATATTTAATTAGCCAAATATTTATAGTATAATAATTAATATTATATTTTTATTTATTTTATACTCAATTAACTATATTATATCATGATTGAAAAATATATTAGAAACATTTTTAAGCTATCATAATCTTAATTTATTTTTAACTGAAAATAAGTATTTTGTGTCATATCTATTTTTATAAAGATGAGATATTTATTTTATACATAATTAAATAAATCATATAATGATAAATATATAATAATAGCATTAAGCTTAATACTGTTGGAAGTTAACTTGTATAACTTTTGTATGTATTATTATATATTAATGGTAATATTATATACATATTAAGAAGTATAGTTAGAGTTATGTAGTTGCAATAAGTAGATTATAGATGTATGATTATAATATTGCATTAATAACATTTTAATTATATTGAAATCATTGTTTAAATAAAATAGATAAAAATTGGTATTCATTTGAAAATTGAATAAAATTTTTATTTTATTTTTATTCTTAATATTTTTATTTTTATATTATATTTTTAGAAAAAATATGGTTGACTACTTTCACACCATGTATCTAATAATTATCATAAAAATAAATATAATTATCACAAACGGAGGAATGTTGGTATTGTAAGTTTTCAAAATAATTAATTTTTTGAGATTCATAAAATATATAAATATATTTAAAATTACAACTAGTTTAATCAATTATAGTTAAATATAATTTTTAAAAAATATTAAAGATAATAAAATTAATAACAATAATTATCAACTATCAAATATTTGAAACCTTTAAACCATATAGACTTTAACATATTGCTGTTGATTACTTTTGCAAAACTATGAATTATTGATTCATTTAATTTTTTAATTAAAAAAATGATTAAGTATATTTATTTTTAAATAATTCATAACTTATCATGACTCTGTAAAATATCATTTCAAAAGAATCATAAATTTTGATCATTCATAAATAGATTATCTGGATTGAATTTTCACTATAAAAAAATATTAAATCCTTTATTATACATATAAAGAGCAAATTTACCCTAAAATTTAATTTGAAGTATACTTATATTATTTAAAACTAAAGATGTAATTTTGATTTAAACTAAAGATATAATTTTGATATTCTAATATTCTCTTTTATGATGATACCTTCATGATTACAGAAAACAACATTTAATTCATTTTTTTATAATATAAGAATTTAATAAAAATTATATTATTATCATATAAATCTTTCAAATTCGATAACATTCAAAATTATTTATTCTATTATCTTATTATTTTATCAATACTGGATTATAAACACCCTCTTAATTTTTAATTTTATTTTATCAATCCTTACAATCTTTTGACTAACACAACAAAATTAAATTTAAATAATATTTTAATTAATTGCAAAGTTTTGTTCATAATTAAACTCAAACATAAGAAATATATATCAATAATTTATCGTATATAGTAAAATTCACCGTATGTAGAAGATGTTTTATATTTTGATAAAAATAAAATTCATTTTGTAGATGAAGTTAAACAAATTAAACACGTGTCAAATTTATTGCTTAAAGTGAAAGAAAGTTCAGAAAAACAATTAGCAGAGCAAACAAAAATTAGTTGGTTAAAATAATAAAAATTTAATTTATAAATAATATTATATTAATAAATAAATTATTTTTAAAATATTATATTTTTTACTAAATAAACATACTATAATCAAAATTTCTTATGATAAATGAATTTTTAGTACGTATTTAAAATTAATTTATTATTAATCGGTTAAAATAATAAAAAATTAATTTAAAAATATGACATATATTTTACAGTTCAATGTTCAATTTATACTTTTTTGGTAAAGTTTAATATCTATTTAGATTGATTTTATACTTTTTAGATAAAATCAAAAGATTAATTTATGCCATAAATCTTGTTTTATGTTGTAGTTTACTAAAGAATATGGATTATATTTTAAGATGGATACCAATCAACTATATCTTATTTATCACTGTAACATTTTTATCTATCAATTGATTTAATAACAATAATAAATATCTGACATCAATTTGATATAAAAAAATATTCTTTAAATATTCATTTTTAGACATATATATATGTTAAATTCAATAAATTAGAATCCTATTTTTGATAGAAATAAATTCATAGAAAATGAGACATGGATTGATCTTATGCAAAATTGACAAAATTGATAATCCTTCTATCTCTCTGCAAGAGATATTTTAGAAAATATATATTAAAAATAAAAAAAAATCAAAAATTATTGAGAAACCATATTGCATTTTATATTAATGGAAGTTATAATAATAATTATATATTAATGATAATATTATATACATATTAACAAGTATAGTTATAGATATTTAGTTGCATTATATACATATTAACTAAATTATATGATGATTGGTATATAATAATAGCATTGATACTAGTGACCATCATGCCTCCTCATGCGGCTGCTCTCTTTTTTAGAAAGAATCTGGTTGATTACTTTCACACTATTAATATAATTATCAGAAATAGAGGAATATTCGTATTGTAAGTTTTCAAAATAATTAATATAAAATTATTCCGTAGGAAGACAGCTAATAAAGCCAAATGTAGTGATTATCCTTTTGAATATTAATATTTTTATCTCATTTGAATTTTTACATTTTTAATCTTATTCATTTTAATTTTAATATTTTATAATTAGTTCAATTTAATCCTGTTTTTTTTTTTTAACAAAGTTACATTTTCTATAAAAAAATAAAATATTTAATATACATTATAAATTGTAGATTAAAATGTTTCATTAATAACATTTTAATTATATTAAAATTATTGTTTAAATAAAACAGATATAAGGTTTCGTAAGATTTAATATATATTTATTCAAAGATTTATTATTAAAAATCATTATTTAAAAAAATTGTTATTTTTAAATAATTTCAAAATCACTTATTATTTTTATAAATATTTTGAAAAATACTTTATTTTTCTAGGGATATTTATGCAATTTACTTGATTTTTTATAATCAAAATTTGAAAATTTTTACAATAAATAATTTTTCATAAAAACAATGATTTTTACAATGAATTTGTAACAAATTTATATTAAATATATTCAAATTTAGAAGTTTAATTTTTAAAAATTCATTGATTTTGTAATTTTTCAAAAAATAAAAAATTTCCAATTTCTTGATATTTATAAAAATTCCCCATTGTTCTAATTATTTCCTAAATCTCATATTACGCCCAATCCAAGAAATATCATAGAAGCCTCAACTCATGGCTCAATATTAGAAAAAAGCCTAAAGCCTTAAAAAAAGCTTATTCATAAGGTAGCTTTACCATGAATACCATGCAAAATAATAATAACAAAAAAGAAATGTGAAAATACAATTTTTAAAAATAATTTTACAAATACCTTTCACTATGATATTTATCCAACCAAATAATTAATGATTTTACAACTTTATGGAGGGAATGTGGCGGACCTTGTAAAAATCTTCACCTTCTACTCCATCTATCACTTTTATCCTTCTTTCCAATTCTGGATTCATTTGTCTGAGTGTCAAATGTTGGAGACTAGTGACCCACATCAAACCTTCTGGAATCATCCTCAATTTATCTAAATCGTATAGATGTAATTTCTTGAGACATGGCATCGCACCTTGTTGTATTTCCCATTCTTCTACCCCAAATAAAGTATAAAGTATGAGAATTTCAAGTCGAGGAAAACCATTAGCAGAGCAAACCATTTTAGACCCCTTGTATGCTTCATCTAGTGCCAGAAACCTCAGATTAGGCAGCGTCTCCAGAAAACCCATCGGATCTTCCTCTAATCTGGAATTTTCCAAAGTTAACTTGACCAAGCTTACTGGCAGACATTTCGGGCTCTGATAGGGTGATTTTGGATCTTCCCTTATACCTCCTTTTAATCTTAGTTTGGTGAGAAGTTGATGATGTTGGAGAACATCCAAATTCGGAAAGAGATCACAACACATCTTCAAGGAACGGAGATTACCTGATTCAAAAATGGGAGACTTTAAAATGACTTCAGCTTCCTTTGTGTTCTTGAATATGATTGCCAAATCTCGAAGATTTGTCAATTTGAGCAGCGCATCATTTCTGATTAGATTACTAGCATCCACCAACTTTAGCGTCTGCAATTTTCTTAAGGTGTCCAACCGAAGTTTCGGCCTTCCCCACCATGCACCCCTAGAAAGGAACAGATGTCTCAAGCACTCTAATTTCCATAACGTATCAGGTATTCTTGCAGAACTATAACACACATCCAGTGTATATAAATTCTTCAGTTTCCCTATGGATGCTGGCAATGTTAACATTGGAAAGTCTATCACCATAGTCAAGAGTTCGCTTTTATTTAAACATGATCCCCTCAACCCAAGATATCTAA
The DNA here is from genome assembly GCA_948192965.1 of Dalechampia spathulata. Taxonomy (NCBI): domain Eukaryota; kingdom Viridiplantae; phylum Streptophyta; class Magnoliopsida; order Malpighiales; family Euphorbiaceae; genus Dalechampia; species Dalechampia spathulata. The sequence continues at coordinate 34,001 of CANYBF011807146.1, read as the reverse complement.
GGTGAATCAGATTGCCAATTTCTTTAGGCATGTATCGTAGCTCATCGAGTACAAAGTGGAGTTTCACAACTCTAAGCAATTTAAAATTCTTTAACATGAAAATTAGGTCATGCTTACTGATTGATCCTGCATACAAACCTCCTGAGCGAGAGTAGAGAAGAGATCGAAGTTGTTGACTACATTCTTTTAGGTCTACCATGGAGTAGCTGTCCATGTGTTGACGATGAAGTGCAATCCTGCGTTTGCAAGGCAAAATTATACTGTCCTGCCGATACTCCATGAATCCAAGAAATTTCTCTTCTTTTGCTTTCAACAAGCACATGTCTCGCATAAGGTCATGCATCCTACATGTTTTCACGCCAATTCCTCCATATCCCTTTTGACTCACTTGAATCATTGATCTGCTCACCAGCTCTTCTATGTATCCTTCACCAACATCTTCCATCTCTCCTTCTCCCTCTCCTTGTGGTATAAAACCTTCAGCTACCCACATTTGAATCAACTCCTTTATGCCAATCTCCCAATCCTCAGGATATTGGGAAAGATAGAGAAAGCATGGCTTTAGCCTCCAAGGCAAATCATGATAGCTCAGAGCTAATATCCAATTCACACTTGTGTACCGACTTCTTTGTTGTAACCTGATGAATTGTGCATTAATATCTGCTTGCACAACCTCCCACTCCTTCACCGACTTACCAGCCAGCAAGCCTCCAAGAACAGCAATCGCTAAAGGTAGTCCTCCACATCTTCTCACCATCTCCTTCCCTAACCTCTCAAATTCTGACATGTGGCTTTTTGTAATTTCATCAAAATTTCCTCCAAATGCTTTCTTCCTGAGAAGGTCCCAGCCTTCTTCATTTGTCAAAAAAGGTGGTTCCACTGGAGAGCTCCTTCGGTCAGCATAGGATGCGACTTCTCTGATACGGGTGGTGAATAAAACTTTGCTTCCTTTCTTTCCTTTCGGGAAAGCTTGTTTTAGGCTATCCCATGCCTCTTCTTTCCAGATATCATCCAGGACCACCAAATATCGCTTACCTTTCAACATGTTTTTCAATTTGTTAACCAGCTCCTCTTCCGTCATGCTTTTCAGTTGTTGTCTGTCCTCTCCTGGCAGAACTTCCAGGAGTATTCCATAACAAACATCTCTTGGAGAAAATTGTTGAGATATGAAAGCCCAAGATCGGCAATCAAAGTGCTGCTTGACCTCATTAAGATTGTAGATTTTCTTAGCAAGAGTGGTTTTGCCAAGTCCACCCATGCCAACTACTGAAATAATTCGCAGCTGATCTTCTTCGTTCATCAACTGTTCCATAACAGCCTTTGTGGTAGTCTCCCAGCTGATAATATGCTCATCATCATCATCTGCATCAGTTCTTCTAAGTCGTCTTTGCATCTCACTCGTAGATGTACCAGAGCTCTCTGCTTCACCACCAAATTTCATGTTGTAACCATAGGCAATAATGCTCGTAGAAAGGTCACTGATCCTGGTTCGGATGGATTTAATTTGAGTCCCAATGGCATGGAGTGTAGGAGCCTTGATAAGCATAGAAAGCCCAAATCCACAAAGCTCCACTTCTCTTGGAATGCTGAGAAGAAAGGTATCAATGATATCATCAGCATTATACGCAATCTCTCTTATTTCTTCAACCCAATCGCGAACACGATCATCATATTCTTTCTCTCTATCCGCAGCTTTCAAGAAGCTTCGCATTCGCTTCAGGTCAGCTTGCAGTCGCTCAACATCCTCCTTCACATCCGAAAGAAAACTCACTTCACCCACAAGTAACTTGGCAATTTGGTCAATGGCGGCAGAGACAATTGCCTCGGTCATTTCTCTTCAGGTTTAGACAAACAAATGAATTTCAGAAATGTTTTTGGAAGGAGAAAGAAAAAAAAGGAGTGGTTTGGCTTTGAGTTTGACGGGAATGCAATCATATAAATAGAGAGGTTGGTGAGGGTTCACATTTTACTGATCAATGTCGAAAAACTTCTCCCATAAGAAATTTATGGATTCTTAGCCAAGGAAATGTGGTGAAGTATTTCACTTTGAAGATGAGAGGAATCATTTTACAACTTCTTATTTTTATTCTTCTAATGGGATTCTATTTTGGAACCAAATACTTGCCTCGGATTGACAACACTCATTATTTAAAATAAATTAAAAGGAACAAAAAGTGCATGACACATTCCTTTTTAATAGAATAAAGCCAAACAAAATAATTATCTATCAAATGAACATTGTTCCATTATAATACCGTTTGCGCCATAATTTTTCAAGGACCAGATGTCTCAAGCACTCTAATTTCTACATGTTCGGTATTCTTGCATGATTACGTCGCAGGTCCAATGTAAATAAATTCTGCAGTCTCCCTATGGAAGCTGGCAGCGGTAACAGTGCAATGCACATCACAGTTGATCTTCTATCTAAGCCAGTGTGCCTCAACCCAAGATATCTCAGGTGAATCCAGATCGCCAATTTCTTTAGGCATGCATCCCGGCTCTATCCATACCAAGAGATTAAAATTCTTAAACCTGAAAATTAGGTCATGCTTAAACCTTTTTATATTTATCTCGATTATCTGAATGAAAATATTGATTTTGATTTCATTTCAAGTATTCTAATAAAGTATTAATGTTCAACCTTTTCTTTTGGTTGAGACACATTTTATGCATTATTTGTATTAATATTTACATTAAATTGGTGACTAATATTTCTAAAATTAGTTAATTTTTCTTGAATTTAGGGTTTAGAGTTTTTTTTTTGGATCATATAGCCTTCTATCAGCGAGACCAATCTAAAATAAAGGTTTTTTTTTTGTAAACAAAAGCATGACAGCTTGCTTTGTAAGAGAAAAAGGTAAAGGAAATTGTTATGTTTCAATAGACAATTCGTCTGCTATGTATTTTGAGCCTTGTTCCATTACACTTTTCCTTAAATACATAAAAACAGGAAGTCTTGATTTGTGTTTCTTAAATTTTAATATTTTTTATGTGAAAATGTAATTTTGACAAATAACACATCCTTTGATAATTGATCTTCCTAGAAAAATTAAAACTCAATACTCATTTCTGAACAAACACTCATTTTATATGAAGAAGGGGTATTATGTGACATATCAACTAATATAACACATATTTTTTGAATATTTAATTTTAGATATAGCTTAGTGGAATTATATGAAACTCGAATAAAATACTTTTGGGATCAAAAATAGAGGTTTAATACTCAAAACAAAGATATTTTTCTATTATTTTAACATATAGATCTTTTAGGGTTAAAAGAACTATTCAACAAATACTATCAATAGTGATCAGATCACAATTGATCGAGTGTTAAGAGGTACGAACTCTATATTTAGTAAACAAGAAGCACAGAAGTAACATGTATAAGTCTTAATGAATCTCATCTGTATGTCTCAATACCCTTGTCAAAATTTTCAATGGTTGTTGGGTGCTAAATTGAATCAAGAAGAAAATGAATCACACGACATAATTGGAATTGATTTTAGAATTTGCAACACAAACTTATCTTGGAATTAAGTTATCAAATTCAGGTTGACTCTACATGAACAAATTTGCATGAATTCCTTAAAACCCACATGTGTTACACGAGATATAATAACAGTTGAGTTTATACAGATAGTAAAACACGATTTTATTAAGTAAACACAGAGAAAGGCATTATCCGTTTCTTTTAATACATTTCAATTTACTGGTTGATTAAGAAGCCATGGGAAAGAAAAAGGGATCAAAGAATGGAAGTATATTGTGCAACTGGTTTGGATTTCAGTTTTCGTGAATTGCAATTATATAATAAGTAGCATTCTGGTTCAAGATTATATTTATATAACATTGAAATAATTGTCCCTTTCTTTGATACAAAAATGCGAGCAAGTATTTCACTTTGAAGCCGACAGAGGGCATATTAAAAATCAAAGCAAATTGCTTTTCCTTTATCCATCTTTTCCGTTCTAAAGTCGACAGGTAATTAACCAATATTCTTTGCTTAAAATTTATGATATTCTGTTTGTCAATCATATTCTTTCCTTGTATATACCGACACTACTAATATAACAACTTAAGAGAAACAAATCCATGAAAGATTCCTCCGGAGGAAAATAAAGTAAAGCAGAACTAGAAAAAGAATGACAAGATATGGATCAGGATTGCTTGATTGAACGTAAAGATTTAGCTTGCATTGCAAGGGCGTACTTCACCGAGTTTAGTTACGAATTTTTGGAACAAGAATATTGAAATATTTACTGCTTTTCTTGAATTTAGGATGCGCCAATATAAGAAAGATAGTCTTGTCTTTGTTCTTCTGTTATTCGTTTACTGCAACAAATATGGGCAAAGTATTTTCATTTGGAGCCAAAGCAAAAGTATTTTCTTGCCTCTTTGCTATTTCTTTCTTCTTTTTGAATTTTTTTGTAAATGCACGCAATGATTGATGAATTACATGATAAAATATAATATAATTTTTCCTTTTAATATTATTAAAAGAATATTAAAAAGATATGAGTATTAAAACTATGGACTTCTTTTTAGTTTAACAATATGTATTACAATATAATGTAATCATCTTGTAAGGTAATAAAAATGTAATACAATATAACACAATCACCATTAGATTATAATGTTTAGATAATAAATTATAATGAAATATAAAGTAATTTATATATTATTTTAAGTTATAAAAAAACTAGTAATATTTTAGTTTGTTTTATTAAGAATTATAATTGATTTTAAATTCTAAATCTTTTATCTCCATATCTAAAGTATGGATATGGGTGAACGCTTGGATTACGGATACGATGCTGTATGGAAAAGATAGTATTTCCTTTGATGATGTCAGTAACGCATTGAAATCAAAAGAGTTGAAAAAGAGTTTTCCGGATAGTAAAACAGAGGGTGAAGGTTTAATGATGAGGGGAAGAACACTACAAAAGTGTTGGTCAAAAATGTGGGCTGTGGGTTGGAGTTGGTGGTGTGACGTGGGTGGCTCCTTCCTTCTTCAGCAATCCCACATCGAAAAACAAATGGGAGGAAGGGTGGTTTATTGATTATAAATTAAACCCCTCCCCTTAGGTTTTAGTATCTCATTCCAAGTCTTCCAATTTGTAACTTGATCTTATTTCTTTCCTTCTTATAATATTTTATAAAAGAAATATTATAGTGGGTGTGTCCGAGGACGTAGGCAAAATTAGCCGAACCTCGTTAAAATTTCTAGTGTTCTTTTTTTCCTGTTATTTATTTTTCTTCCTTATTTAATAGCTTTATTTTAGTTATATTTAGTTAGTTATTTTACTATAAATAATTAAGTTAATTCTGTCAAGACTTCTGGGTTTGTTTGTTTCCCATCAATGGTAATCTCCATGGTAGCTTCCCATCCTTCCCGATCCCCATATCACGAGTACCAGCAACCACGACTTCATAATTCCTCCTCTTTCGATCAAAACACCTACTCGTACCGCAACCAGGAACACTCATTCGAACATCTCCAGACTTCACCGCAAATCTTCTGTAAGACCTAAAGATGGAAAATATGCACGATTCTCGCCGCTGACAGGGAGCTGCTCCAAACAGAACATAACATGGATTGCAGAACCTACTCTTACAAGACTCAGTAAAGCCTGAAAATGACAGAAGATGCAACTGAGCCAATAGCTTTCAAAAACCGGGCAAATAACTCATAATAAGGACAATTGCAAGAGTCATGGCAACATCTACCAACATAAACAATTACTCAGAAAAATAAATAGAAAGGGAAGTTGGTGCAGATGGTCAAAATAACAGGTTTCCGACATTAACATTGACAAAATATTATTGCAGACTCTGGGGTGCTGCATCAGCATCTTGATATCTGCGAAAAGCTAACCATCATAATCAAGCAGGGTGACAAAAGATGATGATTTTCCTGTCTTTTCTTTTTAGATCTGTTTTTGCCTCGGTTTATTCCAATAATATCTACAGCTTTTACTTCTCCTCTTAAATGGATTTTGTATCTTTCGAAAACGTACAAGTGAAGACAAAAAAAAAAAAAAGATTTTCAAATGATTAATAACTGTTGAGATTAAAATATTTTTTGAATTATTTTAAAATTAATTAAGTAAAAAATTTAAAATTTATTTTAGAAAAAAATTATTAAATGTCTTGTATGTATCAGGATTGATGTTGATGGGGGTTGTATTAAGGATGTGAGGCTGAAATCTCCATTTCTGTTGGAAGTTTTATTTACGTTGGCATTGCAAGTAACCTCGTAACAGGCTATTGTTATATACATCTTCTTGGTTTATGCCTACTAACATAAGGCTTCTTTAACTAGAATATAAGGGTACACCAATTGATCTAGGACAGCACCCACGCATCAGCCATGAATTCCTCCTGTACAAAACCGCTCTTCTTCACCAGCAAAACTTCTTTTTCTGCACGACAAGGGATGCCTTTCCACTTAGATACACATAGAATTTAGTCTAATCTGTTCCAAGCTTGCAGTTTCAACTTACCCCAAATCTGGCTTCGTCTTGTCTGTCTATAAATGCCAGCAGCTCTTCCTGTCTGATCAAAGCTTCATGCAAAGCCTGATCAACACAACCAATAAATAAATGAGCAAAAGTCATCGCAGATATTGTTGTAAGGAGCCGGATATATTTTACTCACTTTCGAGTCAATGGCATGAACATCTGTAATACCTAATTAGATATCCACATGCTTACCTATGGTTCAGTTACAAACTACCAGATATCCATGCCATATAAAGATAGTCTGAAAAGAAGATTTGATGACAGACGAGATTTAATCACCTTTTTCGCTGTAATTAGTTCTGCTTCCAATGCATCCACTCGACAAACAGCAGCATTCAGCAACTCCTCTTTCTCACATGGCATCTGAAAGGGCTTCATCTGCAGCATGTCAACCTTCTCTTCAAGTTCACCCAACCTTTTCAAGACGGATGAGATGAGGTCTGCCTGTGTAAATCCTGGTGCAGGAGAAGGGGGACGGAACTCCTCCTTGACTGCAGGTTCAAAACTTAGTTCAGTAGCATCAGCGACAAAATCAGGCTCAGGGTGTTTCTTGTTCATCAAGATTGGCAGTGAACGGATGAAAGTAAGGAAGGCTACAAAGAATGTCATAAGCAGAGCCCAAAAACGAGCGAAGAGTCCTCCAGGAGGTTTTCCTGTCCTTGGTAGAGAAGGTGTTTCTACAACATAATTCAACAAACATGTTCGAGTTGAGTTAATAATAATATGAGACCTTTCTGATTTATTCCTATCAAATATCACAAAATAAAAGAATATACACAAGAGCCAATAAAAGTTCTAACTGAAACTCTCCATATGAAAGGAGGTCCAGAGATCCATGTCACGATATCAGCCATTTGGTATTACTATCATAAAACCCATCAAGAGGTGGTGTATCTTCATTTTACGAAATAACTATTGTGCTATTTTGTTGAAAGAGGATTTTTTTTTTTTGACAAGCAAAGTCATGTACTTGGTTGAAGAGGATTTCAAAATTTTGAATTCTCAACAAGATAAGAGTTGATGGTAACCACGTTACAACCAAAAGAATAATTTAAGCGTGCAGTTACACATACAAACCTCTTGAAGTATGTTGATGTTGAAGAGGCTCTTGTTTCTTCCAACCGCCATCCACAGTCTTGTCAACCATGGGAATATATTCATCATAATCAGAGAACACTGCAGCAGCACTTGCCTTACCAGCCACCCTAGCCTATATAACATCCATGCAAATTCCCAAAGAGTTAGATTTCATGAAGATACCAGCATTACATATGCTATCATAAGAGCTAAACAAATTTACTCAACCTCATTAAGCATCGGATAAAGGCAAACTACAAAAGAATAAAGCTGTAGTCACATTGAACAAACAAGAATTTCATCTTGAAACTAGCAAAAGAGAAAAACCAAGAAAAATACAAGTAATCTGGACGTTTGAAGCATGAACTAGAACATATAATGCATGCATATAAAACACTTACTTCTTCACTGACAGGATCCAATCTTAGGGGTAAATAATTCCTAGATGGTTTAGGGGATGCAACATCTTCCACTTCAGATCCTGACTCTGCAGTAGATGTATCACTATTTTTTACCTGAATTATCAGAAAATGCAACCAGCTTTAGAAAATTCTTTTTTCTGCTGTTGGAACAAGCAAGGGACATCTGTTGTAGGAAGCATGTTGAAGAATCCTACCAGATAGCGAGGCTTGTTAGAAGCAATCACCCTGCCTTCACCATTTGAGATTGTTACTATCTGTCTAGCTCCCCCATTGAGTACCATCTGCACACAGAATAATTAAATATATAAGCAAAATTTTAACTAAAAGGTTAAGTATGATATAGAAAATGCTACACATCGGATGACCAATACGTTCAAGATACAAAAACCTTAAGAATGTCTGTATCTTTCCATGGTCCCTTGTCAGATCTCATACAACCACCGTGATCTGCACAGGTACAGCCACCGCCTAGAAATTCAGGCAACTCACTGAACGGTTCAAAGATATTTTAAAAGTTTTAGACAACAGACATAACGGAAAGGACAAACCAGCAAACTCAAATAGGAAAAATGTTTACCTTTTATCTATTATCTCAAGTAATTTGTTCTGGTACTTGTTCCCAAGAACCTGATAAACAATTGTGAAATCAGTCAATCCTGTGGTGTATTTTATCAAGAGGACATAGATTATTGCTCTTTTTTTTATTAAAAAAAAAACAGAACTTAATACATACATGAATCTTGCTAGCTGTCTGAGAATCAAGAAAAGACTTGACTGTGTTCCAGAGCAGCTTAAAACCAGGACCAGCATTTATGATAAACATTCGGCAAAGCGTCTATGGAAATTGATGTTAATATGTTGACACAGAACATGCTATTAACATGATTATAATCCAAAAATATTAAACTAAGATAACTGTTTTCAGTAATCTTATGATAATATGAAAGAAGAAAGTTTTACCTCAGGATAGTTGTCTCCATCAATCTTTTGAAGTTGTATGACCAATTCTCGCGCAGATTTTGTAAAATTCTTCAAACCCTATTGCACAAGTTCAAAAATAAGAAATATAGGATTTGGACATAATATTACCGGGATAAACTCCAAATGTATGATTTTAGCGGAAGAACAGCTAGTAGAAACAGAGAACATACGACTCCTTGCACATCTAGAATAGTTGTATTTGAATCAATATGTCTCTTTGCAGCAATAGAGCAAGCTGGAAATTTAATTGCAAAACTTTTTTCAAACTCCTGCACATGATACTTCAAATATCGTTCAATTGTAGTAACTTGCATAAGTTTGCTTGGATCAACTTTCCCTAGTCTTTCAATATAGACAGGTCTTCCCTCCTTATCCACGCCATGATAACCATGAGGGTAGTACTTTACAACTTCATTCAACTCACTGAACTCAAAATCCTGGAAAAAAAAAAAGAACAGAAAATTAAGATAATTGGTGACATAAAATTCATGCATCAAATTTTTCAGAAAAGAAATTGAAGATGGGAAAATTCTGTGAAACTGACTGCTATACAAAGGCATAACCAGGACAAGATATACAGGTAACATGGCGACCTAACACTAAGGTTGCATCAGATTTGAGCAAATAATAAGGTAACTTTACCTCCATGATTGTGTCAGTTCCAAAGTCTTTCCTCCATAGAATCACATCGGCCCACATCTGCTTTGCTTTCTCAATGTCAAACTTTCTCGCTTTCAAGAACCTGAAGAAAAGATAATCATTGAGCCATGAAACAGAAGCTGTAAATAAGCACCAAGAAAGCAAGCTGGGAAGGAAACAAATGTCTACAGCAATCAAAATATATAAGATATATTATGTATATAATATAAAAGCTGTCACGTTGGATGAGAATGCTAATAAAGAACCAAAATTTTTTTTGCTTAATATAAAAGCACCTTAGCAGCATGTGATAATCATCATGTCTAGACGGAAGCAAGTCCTCTCCAATGAGTGCCTGCCTAAATGACTCAACAATTTCCAGCTCCTCAACATCCCGAACATCTTCGATCGCAGCAGAAATCCCTTCACTGCTACTTTTACTCTTCCTCTTATGAAGAGATCGTCTGATTCTTTTGGATGCTTTCATTGCTTTCTTCTTCAGATTCCCAATTCTCGTCCTTCTCTCTTCCTCTGAGTTATCGAAATCTGATTTCCGCTCCCTTCTTTCATCGTTTCCAGAAGAACCTTCGAAACCTACACAATAACCAGAACAAAATCAGTTAACAGTTAAATGTTATTAGCTCCAAGAAGCCATTTAAAACCAAATTACTAAATAAGAAGCCGCTGTCCAAACTAGAATTTGCAGACATCAATTCATTACCTACTTTTGCAATTTCAATTTGGAATTGAAACAAGAAAATGCCAAACGAAAAGACCAAGTAATCAAGAATGAGTTCTGAATTCGGAGCATAATATACTAATTACTGCCATAAACAAGAAGCTGAACCAAAAAAACTGAAATAACAAGTAACCGACCCCAATTTAAAGCCCATAAAAACAGGAAGCAAAAAGAACAGAGCAATCTAAATTATCGGAAGAGAAATGAATCGGTCAATGAAGTGATGCGCTTACAAGGCATAGCGAAGAGATCCAGCGGTCCAGACATGCTGATGTTTATGATATCAATATCGAAATTCCGTTACAGGATAGAGAGAAAAATGATCAGAACCAAATGGAGAATAGAAGATCAAAAGAAAAAGGAAACGGATAATTTGAAGACTGGAAGATCAGATAATAATACGACAGCTGATTGGATTCTTCAACCAAAAAAAAAGGGTTAGTTTTGTCAGAGCTGTGGCGAAGAAAAAGTAAGTCGAAGGGGGAAGAAAACAAAACCAAGAATGGTTGTGGCTAAGGTAAAATGGAGGGAAGGGAGGGAGGGGTGGTGGTGGTGGTGGATGGCTTCTAGAGATGACGGAATGGAGGATTTTTCTTGGCGTTTGTATGGTAGTTGGCGGGTCCTACGACAACGTGGCAGTCAAAGGCGTAGCGTAGCGTAGTGTACGTTTGTTTGGCGGGAATTTTACTCGCTTCGCTTGGTTTGATTGCCGTACTTATTCTGGCTTTGTTTGATTTATCTACTACCCTGTGTTGGTGCATATTTGCTGTGAATTGGATTTTATTTATTCCCAATGTTTTCAGATCACTTATGGCATCATATGGCCAATCATTACGCGCAAAAGACAGTAACGATCTAATGTACATGAGATCCTCTTCACTGGATAAGAAGAACAATTGCAGCCTCACGTCACATGTTGGAAGCCATCAAGTGAGACCTGACAAGAGTACTGCGTAGCTTGTGCTGAAAATTCAAAGGAAAGTATAATTACTCAGAGAAATCTCACCCAAAACGCGATTCTTACGTTTCCACCTTCGTTCCCGCATTTTAGGCTTTACATCTGAGAGTATTTTTAGTACTCAAAAAAAAAGACCAATGACCAGCTAAACTGGGTGGAGACGAAGACGCATTCTATCTTAATTACCCATCCAGACATTTCTCTGCCTGATTACCCAACTTCGCCCAATAACAAACTAATAGTAAAGTGCAAGACAACAACTCAATTAATACCATATACATATATACTTGAGCAGCAGCAGCAGAATAATACACACAAACTAACATCGAGTAAACTAGTTCAAGTTCATAAGCAAAGTTTATCTATACTATACGTAATTTATATTCACATACTAGTACATACACATTGGTAGAAGGGAGAGTGACATTGCTGGTTGAAGCTGTACGTGTTGAACCTCGTCAGCTTCCAACAATGGTTTCTATTTACAAATTCCCTTCGTAAGACTCAGGCAACGGCCACAATTAGACAAATTCCTTCAATTGAATCATGATTTACCAATTTTACTCCAAGATACATGTCATGTATATTTCTTCAAGTTCCTTTTAGCCCGAAAGTGTCCAAGCCTGTCCCTCCATTGAGCTGCATTAGAACATGAAGATCGTCAAAATTTAGAATTATCCAAAACTCTCAAATAAAATAAACAAGATGAAAGACTGTCGAATAGTACAAAAATATCAGAAAATAATATGCAACCATACCATCCATTATGATAGCATGATTGAAATGAAATATGTTTTCATCGGAGGAACATCAAAAGCAAGTCCATGGACATTCAAAACAAAAATCGTCGTCAGAAAAATATGCAAAACTTAACATACCAGCATCTTGGTAGCGTTCCTCGACCACAGCATTTATCATGTTCGACACAAGATTGAACTCCTTGGTGTCAAGACATGGCTGACCCGTGGGCCTGCAATTATAACACTTGCGATCAGACCATCCTTGAAACAAAGGCACCGCATAAATAGATTGTGATCCACTTTATAAGATCATTGAACCGGACATCAGTCCATTTCCATGTATACGGTGTTGTTTATGAATTACAAACACAATTGTCATTTAGGATCTTTGACAGAAGTTATGACCTTACCGGTGTGCTACCAGTCTCCTATTCAAATTATGGAACACATCAACTCCTATGAAGTCATAACTCAATCATAAACATAATATCACGTACAAAAGAACAAGACCACCAATTTTTCTTCACCTCACCAACATAACCAGCAATTTTTCACCATCTCCTAAAACTTTTTCCAATAAGAAGAGGGTAAAATAAAAAACTTCTAATTTTAAGAATTACAAAACTAACCGGTCTAGTTCAGTAAATAGTAAGCCATCAGAACCAGTAGAGTGCATTAGCTTCCCAGATTCAATCACTCTCATCCCATCACTGTATGCCAGGTGCTTGTTGACTTGAATTGGCACCTAATAGGAATTATGAAAATGATCACCGAGCAATTACTATCCCTGATATATAAAATATTCAAATTCTAACTTGTTATATCCTTACCAACATTCTAAGAACCTTGAATCAAATTAAGATTATCTTCCAAGGAGTAAATTTAGTAATATGACAGAAAAATTAATAACTAATAAGTGTGCCCATAGAGTACCTTGCATCTCACAGCAATATTTATGGCATCTGAAGGACGAAGATCGAAACTGACACATTCTGTCTCCTTGCCTACCTGCAGAATATCCAAGAATACAAGTGTTTAGTTCTAAGCTTGAACACAAATCAACAATAGCTCAGAAGATATTAGCTGATGGACAAGGATTGAAGTACCTTTGTGACGTATAATTGAGCAAAATATGCCTCATGCACCCTTTTAGTAACTCTGACAAGTCTAACCTGCAAAAGCAAATGACAAAGATTACAAACAAAAAACCAAAGTACAAATAAAAAAAAGTTTAACTCATTAGTATGACTGAACCAGAGCCTCAAGTTGAGAGCTTAATCAAAAGGCGGAAATGGAACATTAATTTCTATGCATTCAATTGTGACTTTGACAATAATGATTTGGCTTGAAATGTTATTGGAAGAAAAAATAGCAACTATAGTTTTTTTTCTCAGAATTATCATTGTTATTTTGTTGTGTTAGTAAAACTCAATATCATATCCTTACATTTGAGCACTCCATATAACATCTACATTTTTCCCTTCATACTAAATCAAGAAAGAAAAAGAAAAAGAAAGCAAACTAACTTCATAGTCCATCTTCTCAATCATTTCCTTCACAACTTGATACAGAGTTGGTCTTGCCTGGAAATCAAAGCCGGATAATATATGTAAGAACGTAAAGTAAAACATGTTTGCGCAACTGTACTAGAAAGCTAAAAGATTCCGGGATCAAAAAGATTCATAACATATTAGTGTACGCTGGATGTTATAAACGTACAATTTGGACATTGCGCATAGCTGCCATAAGCAACACACTTGGCATCTCCACTGCAAACAAAAGGCAGATCATAACTTCAAATGCCAAAATGATATATATATATATATATATAAACTAATACAAACTTGACAGTTAGGTTTCCATTTATTCTAAGAATAAATAAAAAAAAGAAATACAAAATTCACGTACAAACAATTATAGGGAGGAGTAAACCAGTCCCATCTTCCATCTTCAATACAATTGCAGGATGTGGTGCGTAGTCTGGCAAATGCCCAGCGTGAGGATTATTATGGACACATCGTAAATGCCTCCCATCCCTCATTTTAATCGTGAAACCATCAGCTCCACTCTTCACTTCAACTACAATAACAATTCAAGTGAATCATTACCGATCTATAATAATTTTAAAACGCGAAGGACTTTATATAGCATTCTTTACTTATTAATTAGCATACCAGCTTCAACTACACTAGAATTAACATAATCTCCATCATTTTCATTGAAGTTCTCTGCCGTGCTTCCATTGCCATCCGAAGATGAACTCAAACAACACTGCACTGTGCTCCGCCCTTGTTGTATAGAATATCCGGTCAATTTGGTTTTGCAATCGGTGATACCTTTGAATCTCCATAATCCACTTTTAACAAGCCTGGTAGCCTTAACTAGAGGAACATTTAAGGGCAAACTGTAAATTCCTGCTTGTTTTGCACGAACGGTGGGGCAAATTACTGGTCCTTGCAGTGATGCCATCTTACCTATTAGAAAGGTCACAGAAAAATTCCATAAACGAAAGCGCATAATGTATAACAATAAAACAGAGGTCACTCAAATTGAAGTTCTATTGATTTCTGTTTTTATCAAAAGCAAACAACTAAAACGAAAAAAAAAATCGAAAATATCTAGTCATTTCATGAACGTAAAAAACAGAATCATGCTTCATGGCAATCAAACAGAAGGAGATTCAAAAGGTCTCCATCTACAAAGAAATCGATGAAGAAAGTGAAAGATCACCTTCAAATCTATAAAATAAAGGATCAAAAGTGAAATCTCCACTGACCTCAGCTATCAGTAACCAGCAATGAACGGTTATGGAATTTTCAGATTTTATAAAGAAAATAAAATCCGCGAATTACGATTACTTGTTCAAGCAAAAGAGAAAACTAAGCAAAGCGAAGGAAGGAGAAGAGAGCTTGGAAGTGTAAGCAAGAGAGATCAATTGATAAGGTGGAAACACAGAAAAGATCAGATAAAAAGAGAAAAGGAATGAATTAGATCAGATGGGGGGAGGGGAGAAGATAAGGAGATTTTTCTTTCTTTCTTTCTTTTTTTTTTTTTTTGAACAAGAGAAGATAAGGAGATTCTTTCGTGTTATTTGCACGAGAGGGATGAGGAAAGAGTGAACCTTGAAATGGAAACTGCCAGTGTGAGCTAAGCAATCCTCCTTGTTGGCGTGCGGTCCTTTCACGTAAAGTGACAGTTCTACCCTCCTTGGCTCCGTAATGGCTGGCATTAGGATTAGATTAGCTTAGCCTAACACAAATTAAGCCAGATTAGCGATAAATACTTACAATTTCATTTTCATTTTCATTTTACATATCAATAAAATTTAAAAAAAAGAAAAAATATTTATTAAAAGTGACTTTATTATATTAATTATTTTGATTTATATAAAAATATAATCATACCTAAATAAATACATATTTTTTCAAAAAAAAAAAGTCACCTTACATCTTTAATAATATCCTCCTCCTGAAATGTACGTTGAAAATATTCTTGGGGGTAATTAGGGGAGGGTATTTTTGGGATATCACGGAATGGATAAGCAAAAAAAATACAGCACCGAACCTTTTTCTCGTCAGAATGACTTATAAAAAAGCACTAAACGACGGGGAAGATGCCGGATGACCGAAAAGTTCTAAAAACGATTATTGACTGCCACGTGGTAACCGTTGTACAGGATAAGACTCCCAAAAAATCCTGCTTTTCCTTTGTCAAAAAAATGGAGTAAATATTATTTAATGTTAATTTAAAAATCAAATTATATTTTATAGATTTTATTTAATTATGCTTTCATATTCGATGATTTATTTATTTATTTATTAATCCAACTAGATTATAGTAATCCTGAAAAATGAAAAGAAATTGCTTTTCAAATGGGTGCATTTTCCATTAATTTTTTTCTAGAATTAGTATATTTAGACATAAATTATAATGTTCATTCGAAGATATTATTTGAGAAATGGATGATCGAGTAACCAGCCGTCATCAAGGCAGCAAAGATGGCCCGCTAGAAGTAGACGATCAAGCTGATCACGATCACACACATTTTATCCATCGGAATGCCCATTTTAATTATCCTTTTTTTTTTTTCCATCGAGCGTTCATGGAAAAAGGGTCCGAGTCAACGATAGAGTAAAAAGATCATGAGAGGGCAGCTTGAAATGCATATGGACGCAGGCGCCAATCGATACTAGTTCAGTCGATTTCAGCCTAATCCCGTCTGATTCCGACAACATAGTAATAATAAGGAAAGAACATGTGAGTTTTATCTAACTTGTTAATGGATCAAATCTGGTCCATCCTGATATCTTTAACTTTTATAGGTTGACCAGACTTGCTCCATTAAAGCAGACCAGAGAGCCCAACTTATAATGCTCGGCTGTAATTCATATCTAACAATCTTAAAATTGGAGAAAGTTGCAAAATTACTCTTCTCTTTTCATGGAGTTGATATGTTTCTCCAAGTCCACATTATACTGCTATGTTCCTCCACCATAATTTGGTGGAGCCCATATGCCTCCTTCGCCACCATTACCTGGACTGGCTTCGCCAGTTACGTATGACATGCACGACAATGGCACTAGACACAGCCCTCGGCTTCTTAGATCTCGTTTCGGCTCCTCATCTCCTTCTTCCATGGTTAAACCCTGAAACTATTTGCACTATCATCAGTTCCACCTGAGTTGAATTATCAAGAAAAGACAACTAGGCACCTGCTTTCATGAATTACTGGCTGAATCAGCTCTGCTATGGGTGGGGTATGAGAGGGAAACTAGTAAGCTAATTAATGAACAATGACATGGATCGAATATTTAGTTTGGTCCCGAACCCAAGTGGGATATGGTTTCCACACATCCAACATTTCCACAACATAATGTGCTTGGTGTTTGGAGAAGTGAAGTCCATTGAATTCAAAGCTTGTATCACGTTAAAGTGCATGATGAATGAATAAAGGTTTGAAATAATATCACTTACTCCTTGCGTAGTTCTACTGCTCTTGTTGCGTGATGACTTCATGTATGGCACGCTTAGTGTCTGCGACCAATTCAAACAAAGAAAGTAAAAAAATACAGACATTAAGTACGAAAAGATGTCATGGAACTTGGATTAACTGAAACTAACTTAAAGAACGGATATGCAATATATTATTGGTTTAAAAAACCAAAAAGAAAGGCACCCAAGAGGAATCTTGGAACAGTGCACCAGGAGCAATCTGGCATTTATTATACTTTAATTCCTCTCCATGTCCCTTAAGCCAGAATTCTGGTTTGACCGCAGAACAATGAAGGAATTTCATGAGTATAATAGGTCAAAAGCATGCATATAATATATATAATTATATCTTTTGTATCCATGAACCGTGACTTATGTCAGAGAAGCGTGGAAAATAGCAAGAAGACATGGAAGGCTAAGGAGGATGTTGGGAAAGTGAAAGTACCTCGACCTGATTTTGTAGGAATTTAATGTATCCAATAGCCTCCATTAGTACGGACGCTGTGTCTGTCTGAAAATATTCTCCACAACCCCCACATGCAAAACATACTACACGTTATTTCATATTATCCATATGTATAAACATCAAAACAACCATAATCTACCATCTTCAAAGAAAAAAATATATACATCTAAAGGGATTCAGGTTGCTCATATATTTAGAATCCTGACTTTGATTCAATAACTTAAAAGATCCTTTAATTTCTTATATAATTTAATGAAAATTTATATATTATTATATTATTAATAATAAATTTATAATTTTATATAATGAATTTGAATAATAAAGGAGTTTTGTTAAATACTTAATGATCAATTTGACCCATGAAGAATCAGCAGGGTGGAAAATTAAGGAATAGGTTTACCTTGCCGAAGGGTGCAACCAATTGCTGCAAAGCTGCAATTCTATCTCCTAATTTCTCTTTCCTAACCTGTTAAAATGCCAAAAGAAAAGGGCTAAAAGATCAATCGAAAGAACAAATATAAGAAAAGGCAACCAGTTCCTTCAGAGTGGCTGTTTTGCAGTGGTAAAACCAACATCACTGGATTCCTTCTAACCTTAAAGGGTGGGCAGGAAGCGCGTGTTTCTACTCGGGATTTCTTGGGGGCAGCTTGCAATGTTGCCTTTGGCTCCATCAAGCCATTGTTGGGCCTCTTTGCCTCTGTTACTTCACTTGTAGTGAAGGATGACATCTTTGAAATTCGAAGTGGAAACATCATCAATGGAATGATCACTAAAGGGTCATTCTTAAAAGAAATAAAAGATACCCTGGATTCCTCTGATAAAGATACTAAAATTTAAAGCTGAAACTACCCATTAGCGTGGCAAAAGAGAAAAGGAAAACGAAAGAAGGCTTTCTTTTAGTACCAGAACTTGATTTAACAAAATTTTATTGCAAAAAAATAAATAAAAGGGTATCTATTTTTCGATTTTTCCTGTATTAGGGTGGTGGGAAATGAAGGAAATTCATCAACTGGGTTCGAAATAGATCGGCTAGCTAGTTAACTAGCAATGGCAGTCTTATACAGATAGATGACGGGGGAAAATAATATACTACATTAAGAAAAAGGTATATTTGCAATAATGCTAAGGTAATACCACATATCAGTCAACGAAAGAAAGGAAGAAAGAAAGGTAATACTATTCATACTAACGTGTTTATCCTCTCCTACCTCTAGAGAGGGTGAGCACTTGCTTTATATAATGCTCGAAAAGGGTTAAGAAATAAAGAGTAAAGAAGATAGAGAGAGAATAATTTGAACTCACTTTACTAGGGCTACATGATGGCAAATGGCTTGATTGCTGCATACGGTCAAGACCATAAACAATGCTGTCTTTATAAATGCCAAGATTATTAACATGGGATGGATGACCTAAGCTCCCACTTAATCTTGTAGAAGTTAAGAGATCCAAGACCTGCAAGTTCGTGTCAAAAGAGACGGAGATTGATGGCAGCGTTGGCCTGTTCAAGTTGGAAATGTTTATACTAGGATATATCTGGCTGAAGTTTCCTCTTCTAGGTGTGGAACTTCCAGGAGTAGAATAAATTTGCGAGGGAGGAAACTGGTGATGTCCATTGATGGGAAAACCAGAAGATATAGTCTTAAGCAAGAGCTTTTCGCTGAGATCCGTCATGTATTTTTGCTCATCATCAATGTAACTGGTTGATGATAAATTGGAATCTTGATGAATACTTGATGCAGTGCTTGTACTGTTTAACATTTCATTAAATTTGGGGAAAAGATGATGATGTGCAAGTGGTTCTTCTTCTTTGATTTTGCCTGGCTGTAGGCCATGATGATGATGATGAAGATGAGAAGAATGGTGATTAGTGAGGCTCACTACTGCTGCATTATTACTATTAATATTCCAGTGAAAACCCAAATCTTGTATAAGGGAATTGTTGAGAGGAGAAGGGATTGAAGAAGTCTCATTTTTCTGCCTTGAACTTATGGCAACTCCATGACTGTTGAGATTTCCGTTACTTCTGCATAGAAGAAAAGTGGGAAAAAGAAAACCTAAAACTAGAGCTTTGGAAATGAGAATAACAAAGGAAGAGAGATCTGAAGCCAATTAGCATTGTTTGTTTTGTATAATATTTGTGACGAAGAAGCAACAAGTATCTTGTAGTTTAGAGGTAGTAATCCTACGGAGATATTCCTCAGTTGAAATAGAATCATAAAATGATTTAACAAAAACCTAACATGCAGCTTGTTTAATTGATTGATGGATATCAAATCAATAAAATAAAGGAAGGAAGGAAGCCAAACCAAAGGCAAGGCTGCAGAAAAAGGGAAAGCAAGAAAAGGAGATTCTAAAATCCAAAAGTTATATAATGATGATACTGTAACAGCTAGCCAGCTAAAACTCATTCAAGGACGAAAGCTGATAATTTCAGAGATATAAGCAGAGAATATACTTACAAAGTGGTGTTTTGGGTCCAAGAACTGGGGCTTGCAATTGCAGTTCCATAGCTAGATGGGGCAGATAAAGAAGAAGGTGAAGGTGAAGAAGAAGAAGAAGAAGACGACCCAACAAGCTGGCCTTGAAGCTGATGATGCTGGTGGTGATGAAGATTAGCAGACTCCATGATGATAATAATAATAATAATAATAATGGCACAAAATTTTTTTAAGGGAATATCTTGAAAATCCCAAGATGATGATTGTAATTAAAACTTAAAAAGTAAAACAAGACCGTAGCTTAGCCATATAGCTGTTGATCATCCCAGCAGGAATCTCATATCACACTCTATTCAAAGAGACACAGTCCAGGTGACGCCCACATACCTTCTTGCTTGCTTTTGGACATGCCACTTTTCTCAGTTGTAAAATTTTTTTTTTTTTTTCCTTTCGAGTTTTCCTTTTTAAAGCAACCATTGAAAAGAAAGAAAGAAAGAAAGAAAGAAAGCAAGCAAGCATGAATAACCCTTTTAATTCTCCCCTCCCCTATCTGACTTTAATTATTTATTCCTTTTATTTTCTTCTATCTTTTCCCTTTGCAGCTTCTCCATATTAAAAAATATCAGTAACCCACCACCTTCCTTTCCCTTCTCTTTCTTTCTCTCTCACTCACTCACTCCCTCCTCATATTATGCACTCCCTGCAATTACAGTACGATGATTAACCCTTTAATCTAAGGCAGTATAATTAAGATCTGTCTGTGCCTTCAATCCCAAGGCTTTTCAACAAAGGCCTGAGAAGAAAAATGATGACAACCATGCGCTGGCTCTCTCTCTTTTCTTCCTTTCCTTTTTTTTTTTTTTTTAAAAATATCTCTTTCTCTCCATCCCCACATGTCAAAGTGTGTCTTGTATATATATATATATATATATATATATATAGAGCACTTGGCAATGGCAAATATCTACTCTAATCTCATAAAACATCAATAGGCAATCAGGGGTTCCATGTAAAAGTACCTTTCCTTGGTCTTTCCAGTGAATGATAAAGCTTTTTTTGTCCAGTGTGAATCATCCAATCTTATTCTACCATCCATTGAGTTGATTTCTATATATAATCCTTAATTATTACAACTACCACTGCTCAATCTTTTCTTTTTCCTTTTGCTCTAAGACCATGTACCATGTCGAGCAATGCAGATGATCGAACAATGGAGTATAATAAATTTGAATTATTCTGCACATCAATCCCTTCCTCTTCCTCTATGCCATGAAAATTACGTGAATATATATATAAGGCAAGCTGCCAAGTGCAAGCACTTGTCATCAAAAAAAAGAAAAGGCCATTGTTTCTTCTGCAATTTCTTTTTTTTTTTTTTTAAATGCGAGGTCCCAACTTTAGATTATTTATCTAGTAATATTGAAAAATATAATTATAATATATAATATATAATACACAGTTTTGGCTTAATTTAGTTTTATTATAAGGAAATTCCCCTTTGTTTTGGTTTGAATGAAAAGGTCAAAGGGTGGTTCTGTTTAATTATTAGTAAAATTAAAGGCCCGCCACCATGGTTAATTATACATTAATTCCTAATTATGTATTAAATAACGGTCCAAAAAGTAATTATGCCAAACAGAATATTATAAAGTGAATTATGCACCCCAATTATGAGCAAAGGGAAGTTCCGTTTATAAGGTATGATTGTAGGGGAATATCATCCTTTATTCTTCATTTTTCATTATTTATTATCTTTATTATTATGTTTTTTTTAACCAGATTGAACCCATCCACCCACCTGTTTATATCCATGTAAAGTTTTCATTACTCTTAAAAAAATGTATTAAAAAAAGTATAACTTTCATAAAATATATGAACTTTTAAATTTTTCATTTTATTGGGTTAATTAAAAATGTAGAGTTTATGCATTTTAATAATATTATATGATAAAATTAAATTCACTAATACGATGAAATATAAAAAAAATTATATAATCATTTTGTTATTTTATATTAAATAGGGGTGAGTAATTGGTTTGTTTATCAATCAATTTTGATGTTATTTTAAATTGAATCGATAAAATAAATAAATTAAATTAAATTGAATATATAGAAAAATCAAAACTGAATCAAATGAAATATAAATCGAAAAAATTAAACATATTAAAATAAAAAAATTGAAAAATCAGAAAATCAAATGAAGAAACAATATTATTTTATAAGCTAATAAGTGTAAATTATTAATATATGAAATGATGTCATATTTTAATTTGGTTTTTTGGTTGGAATCGGTTAATTAAAATACATGATCAAATCAAAAATTAAAAAAATAAAATTATCAAATATTATCGATAAATTGATTTAGTTTTTAGTAATTTTTTTACTCACCTTTAATATCAAGTGTTAATATAAGATAATATAATGAATAAATGAATGAATAATTAAAATATTATTTATGTTTCTTACTTTTAAGCAATTATCGGCTCATAATTTCTTTGAAATACAACTCTTCTCCGAAATGAATAAGGTTATTGGTTTCATATATACACTGGTTTTGTTTTTATATACCCATGTATGAGTGTATGTGTGTGTGTGTATATATATATATATGTGTGTGTGTGTGTGTCAGTTAATAATTGAAAAGAGTGATGATGATGCCAGGAAGAATGATCTAATCCCAATCATATCTCGTGGTGGCAACCCCTATTCTCCCTGCTCCTCCCTCTTTACCACATATATTTGTGACGACACCCTCTTTCTACGTCTTCTTTTCTGTTCTGTTCCTTTCTTTACTTTCTTTCTACCTGTACTTCTCTTTATATATATATCCTCGTATCGTTTTCAGCAGGAACTAATGTCGTTTCATGTTACTATCCAATGCTTATTAATTAGGGAAGAGATTAACAAGATTAAGTATGGTTAAGCTGTCATTCCATTAAAAGAAAAGGTGTATAATAATAATAATAATAATAATACGTTCAGCCCCACAATACTTCACATCAACTTGAAAGTTGATGGGAGAAAGTGATATCAGAGTATGGGCAACCTCCTTCTCCTTTTACTATTTGTATGCCTTCCAGTTATTATTATTTTATATTTTATATTTCTTTATTCCATTTTTTCCCTTCTTTATATATATATATATATATATATATATTTTCCATCCCTTTTGTCCTCGAAGTAACTCTCCCTTTTTTATTCAGAGCTTTTTCAAGCCTTTTTTCCATTACTTTAGTAATTTTTCCCCCCCAGTAGAAGTGTACTAGTGCTTGGAAGTTGGAAGTAAGCCATTCAAAATATCTAATCTTACTTGCTTTCATCAACCTTAAAAGATTCCTCACAAGAAACCAACACATGTATATAACATTTTTTGTATTTTTATCGCTATCATTATTAATTTTTTTAAAATAAGTATTTCTTTTCTCGATTGAGAAAATAAATTATAAAAATTTAAATCCATATCATTTTACTGCTCGAGTTGCTCTTCTAAGTCAACAAATTAAACAAAACCCATCTCTAACCTGTTAACCAAAATCCGTGGTTGATGGTGGAGTGGGAAGGTTGCTTAGAGTCACCCACAGGAATGAATATTATCTTTGAGTAAGCAGCAACTTCTAAATAAACTAGTAATACATTTGTATTTATTATAAACAAGAACAAATGATATATAACCCTATAAAAAGATTTGCTATCATTAATCACTTTAAAGGGTCCATTATGCAACATTTCATTCATAAAATAGAATCAGCTTTCTCCCCTTTTGGGAACGTAGGCAGTCAACTCTAGGGTCAAACACCTATATATATATATATATATATATATATATATATAAAAGATTATATTATATGTTCCTTTTTCATAGTGCTTGCTACATAGATAAATTGTTTGTGTATATAAAAGACTAAATGCACAAACTTTCTATGATAAACTTCTTTAATTGTTACAGTATTTTTCAACATCCAAATAGTTGTCTGATACAATAATTTAAATAAAAGGTGTTCAATCTTGTGTCCTGTCAATGCAAGAACGTATCAATCTGATAAACAATTTGGTTTTCATTCAACGATCGATAGCCATTTTCGTGACTTTCAATAAAATACAGTAAAAGGCTGGTTGAAATTCTCAGCAGTTTAACAATACTGCAGATTCTGATAGTGTGTGTGTGTTTGTATTATATTTCCCAGGAAAAGTGGCATAGCAAAGTTAAGGATTATAAATTTCTGGAAAATGAGGGCAATAATCAAAGCAATCGATCAAACAATAATGAAGATGCCTCTTTTAAAAAAATACAGTGCATTGAATATTAAAAAAAAACGTCAAGAACTTTGATTTCCTGGAAATTATTTAGTGTGTGTCTTTATTTAATGCATTGGAGGAGATGCTTTTGTGCTTTAGAGAGCCAACTCAAATGACTTTTTAGACTAAATAAAGGTGGGTTTAAGATAAAAAAAAAAAGTAACAAGGTTTTTCTTTACAAACTATGAGTCAAATGCTTGGCAAAGGACCTTAAAAGCAGGTCTAAAGTAGCAGGAATTATAAAGGTGTCCAAGAAGAAGACAAATGTGTTATGGAATCGGAGAATATATGCTTTGTCAAGCTTAGGGCATAAAAAATCCAAAACAATAGGGATGTGGGTCATTCCTTTTATCTTCCCTTTGCTTTCCATTATACCCACTTAGCCATTAATATTACCTTATTCAGTATGATCCCATCTCATCTTTTATCCTCCCCCCCTCAATAATATATTTGCCATCAGGGCTGCATTTCTCTCTTCTGTCACAGACTGACTGGCTCCATACTATGCTATTTCATCCCCACATTAAGGGCACATGTTTTTCCCACACATTCTTGTCTATGTCAATCAACATGAATCTTTTCAACTTTATGCCCCTCTATTTACTTATTTTCTGCTCGCACGTCTGATGTGATTCTAATTTTTTTTTGACCTTATATGATGAATTCCAACTTCATCAATCTCATCCACCCATCATTCATCTACAACATGTAGGCATACAAAGCTATGAGTAAATGTTTAGCCTACTTCAAGATCGGCTTTAGATTGTCGGTTTTTTCTGGTGCATGTGCTTTCGAATTTCAATTTTAACACGTAAAAAAATCATAAATTGAAAATTTTAAAAAGTAAATGAAAAATTATTATAGATTAAATCAATCATAAATTTTTTAAAATAGATAAATTAATAATAAATATGAAATGGAAAAGGTAAGGAAGTAAAACAATAGGTCGCTTACTTTATAAAGTGAAGAGCATCACTTGCTGAAAATTATCGACAAGTGTCCGAAATTTATCTGTGGAAAGTGAGTTTTGAAAGTGAGAAAGGAGACTCAGGAAGGACAAGGAAAAAGAAAAAAAAAAAAAAAGAAAAAGAAGAAAGTAGACAAGATTGACAAATAATCCTTCATTTTTCTTGTTATTTTTACCAAGCATCTTATCACAGGAAGATGGCATCATATAAAACCAGATGGGTCGATGTTCTATATAATTTATTATTACCATCAAGATTTCTTGCTCATATGGAATGTAATCTTTTAATTTCTAATCAAGATATAGAAACACATATACTAACTTAACTATTAAAGTTATCTCCATATCCGGCTCGAGCCATCAATGAATCTCATAATCCCATCTTTCAAACACCTGACAGCATAGCTGTATCATGTCGAAGTAAGTATGAAGCTTCACCAGAATGTTTTTTACCATTTTCAACTTCAGCTTTCAGTTAAACAAGAGAGACAATAAGTTACTTGGCAGCACTAGAAATGGAAGGATTTGCATCATGCAGAAACCACCTTAATGAAATCGACAGGTTGTGGCAAGAAAAACCCTTTTTCAAAACTTTCTTTTGCAGGAAAAGGATTTATCAACTCGAAAAGGTAAAGGAAAGCCAGCCATGAAAACCAACTTCATTCTTTTGAACAATGGAGGCAAAAGAAAACGAAGTCGTAATAGTGACATCAAATGTATCAACAACACGTCGCCAGCAATTATTATTCATTTTACCCTTTTCTTTTTCATTCTACCATCACAAAAGAAAAGAAAGCCCCTTTAGCCAAAGATAAAAATCATCCCTTAAAAAAGCAGTCACTAGATGCATGCAGCCAATATTATTATTATAATCTGCGATGTGAAAATTCAGGCCTGCGTCAAACAAAGCTTTTCTCAAAAGTGCATATATAATGATCTCACGTTATATTAGTAGAGATAACAGCATGATTAATCAGTTAATCCACAGTTTACTAAAAGAAAAACACTTTGTACAGTGTTCTTGCACTGATTAAGCATCATAAATATGATTTTTCTTTAAAAAAAAAAAAAACTTGTAGCTGCCAACCTTTGTCAATTGGGTGGCAACATTGGGCCTCCGTTTAAGCCTTAGCCATCGGGCTCGACTTTGACCCGTCTGTAGTACTGAACGACTTCAGATTTGGGTCATTAGTTTATTGAGCCTCTTGAACCCAAAATCGGATACGGGTTAATGGCACATACCACGTAACCTTTTAGGTATTTAAGAAAACTCTGGGTTTTACTTGTTTTCTACTACTTGCAATGATTTTCTTGCAACTCCTGTAAAAATGTTCACTTTCACTTATATATATATATATAATTCATTTGGGTGAACTAAAAAATTAAAAATTCATACTATTTATGATGAAGAATGGCACAAGTCATTGAAAAACATTACAGAAGAGAATGAAAATGAGTGATGAGGGTTGAGAGGAAAACAAGTAAACATAGAAAGAAAAGATGATGGAAGGGAGCGGTGCATGAAGAGACAGGGTGCATGCACACATATGATTGTCACCACTCTCCTCTTCAACACTTGTACTTACTCTTTAAAGCCAGACATCAAACCCTAAAAGTCCATCCCATTGTCATGCCATGGAAGAATATCAAGTTTATATAATAATATTATTAATATATAGTGAATAAAACTAAACTAAACTAAACTAATAATAATAATAAAGAAAACCAAAGACTTTCCTCTGGATTCTGTTGTTTTATAATGTTCACAAGTTACTTGTGTCCCAATGATTCTTTATGTCTGATTTGCCATCTAAATCAAGGATTTCTTGCCGACAATAATCTCTCCATCCCCACCATTTTTGTATCATTTCCTTTGCTTTCCAGTTTTACTTATGCTCCATCGATCCCACCCTTCATTCCCAACAAGCTTTGAAACCACCATTATAGCAGGAGAGGAGAGCGTAAAATATGCATATTAATAATTCATATTTTATAATTAATATAAATTATGAAGATGAATTTACTTCAAAAACTCATCCTCGCTCCAACTCAAAATCAACCTGGAACACTAATCTAATGACTCATTTTCATTTAATTATTTTATTTTTAAATTTAAATAATGCTACTAAATTTCTTTCTAAGGAAGAATCATGATGCTTTTATAATCCCATTCAACTAATTCACAATTATTATTTTCCCACTAACTATATATATATGGAATTTTTTGCAATAAAAAATATATATTAAAGATTTTAATTGTGGACGAATTGAATTCCCCGAATAACATTTTTAAAAATGGGCAAAAATGGCAATTAATGGCCAAGTTTATAATTATTGTCGGCATGAAATTGCCCCAATCGAGGGATTAGTGAGGTTCATGTACGTCAGGCACTATGAAATAATAACAATGACAATAATAATAATAATAATAATAATATAGACTTGTGGATCTCCAATATGCCTAATATTCAACTTTGTTCTAAAAAATTAATTTTTATTTTATTTAATTTTTCTGAGGAGTAAACCGCCAAATTCCCACTATAACTAAATATTATAATCCAGGCGTGTAGGTCTTATTAGTTATTTAATGATGGGTTAGACTCCAATAATATTGATTAATTACCTCCTAATTATATTTATATTTAACAAAATAAAGAAAATATACACGTATAGCTTAAGACCTAACCATGAACATAAGAGAATAGTGGCCTTTTAAAAAAAAAACTAATTTTTATTCGCAAATTAATATTAAACACATTGAGGCATGAAGGGAGACGAAGGATATTTGGAAAAAAGAATATAAAATAAGATTTATTGAATATTTTAAAAAAGTAAAAATTCTGACAAAATGAATAATAATGTATTTAATTAAATACATTACGAAGTGCCACTAACAAAACGTAATTATTAATCCTCATAATAATGTGTGAAATATAATTAATTAAGAGAAGCACTATCTTTCATGTTGGTCTATAAAGTAGGTAGCCTACTTGCCCAATTAATTAGCATCATCATCTACTTTACTACCTTCACTATTGAATTAATTAATTAATTTTACCATCAACCTTATATCTCATCACTTATTCCCATTCTTTTTTATAACGATATTATACATATAAAACATTATTTAATTTTAAAGTTTAAATTATTAAATAAGATTTTAAAATAATTTAATATATTTTAATACACTTTTTATATAAATACCTATTAAACTTTTCATCTATTCTTATAATTTAGTTGGGAAGAAAGTTGGATTGGGAGTTGGTCAAATGGAGGCATGAGATGGGTTTGAAGATAGCTCGAAATGTGTAGATGGTGGGAGAGGTGGCACTATGCCATTATCAAACCTCAAACAAGAACGAGATATTGCGCCTATCATGAGCAAGAAGAGAAAGAAATGGCTGCTGCTGGTGGTTGAGCTGATCCATACCCATAATGGTAAAGATATTATAATCAAAACAAAGAGGAGAACATAACCGGCAGTAGCATTTGGTTGGCCTTTTTTGGTATATAAAAACACAAGCATTTGTATACCCACATTGCATTTTAATCTATATTATATTAATTTCTGGATGTTATATGAAGAATGTAATGTGCTAATTCTAGAGGATGCTTTCTCGGTCCCATGCGCATACGCAATATCATAGCTTCCCTCCTATTCGACCACATGCAGGTTTTCCTTTCCAGATACTAACAAAATTAATTAATTAATTAATTAATTAATTAATTAGTAATTAGTGGTTGATTACGCTTGCACTTGATCCCCCCTCATCATCTGTCAAAATTTTATAATTATAGAATAAAAACCATTGATAATACTTGTGATGATCCATTTGGGTTATTGAGGGATCTACTGGAAATTTCATATAGAAGACAACTTATGCTTTAAACTTTATTGACTTCATGTGTATATTCTCCTAGAATTTTCTATATCGTTATCACCTACTATTATTATCCTCAATAAATTCTTCAATTTTAAATTTATTATATATTATAATTTATTATTATTATATCAATATAAAATTTAGAATTTATTCAAAGTTATCTAGAATTAATTTGGGTTCAGAAATAGTAACAGAATAACAGATTTAGAAATCCAGGCATAAAAATGGAAATTAAAACTCCACCCAGCTTGGGTAAATAGATAATTGTAATATCACATCTATATGTGGAAATGTGGAGCATGAATTAGCTTGGCGTGGGTGATTGGCATTGAAAACAAAAGGTTGAATGTGAAGCCAACAAATATATGCGACCCAATAGAAAACGAAAACGACCTTTCTCCTCTCCAAGGCTTAATTGGGGGATACGTATCTCCCCATACCACGACATAAAAGCCTTGCCTATATTCCACATACATCCTTTCACCCTCCCCTCCCACCACCATCCTCATTGACAACAATCCTTGCATACAGTTTTTTTATTTCATAAACAACAAACAACAAAGTCACCCACCAAGTCAAAAGAGTACGGCTTAATAACACCCCGCCTGCTTACAGACCCTGAGCTTCCACGCCTGACATTCTTTCCCCTTTACAGAATGTCATCTGATTCTACCCCTTTTGAAATGCTTATGAACTTTTGTATCTGTTTGCTTTAGAAAAGATGATATATAATAATGATGGGCTGTGCTGTGCTGTGCTGCCCCTCTGCCTCCACTAATTCTGCTTGGAAATGAGACTCTGCTGTATTTAATTACTTGCGGCATCATATGGATAATGATATTCGTCAGTTTTCCACTTGAACTACATATATCACTACACTTGACAAGTTTTAAGGGAATGCTTCTGATTTTTAGATCATATATCCAAAAATATTATCGTAAGTTGTAGTGAAAAGTTTATGTTGATCCGGGGTAGGGTTTTCGAATGACAATATATCCATTATGCAAGGGTACCAATTACATGGATATATATATATATAGGACAGTAATGCGATGCCATCATCAAAGTTCTTATCATGTAGAACAATTATTAAAAAAGACAGCACAATTGCGTATATATGTCTCGATAAAGTTATTCAAATCAATCCATTTTCCTCTAAGCAAAACCCATTCCCATTACCATTACCATCACCATTGGTTTCTATATCCCTATAATCTTGCATCATGTAATACTCAAACTTAGCTGCCACACTTGCCGGCACTGACACGAGCACCGTCACAGCGTTAATATCACCGATTACCGGTAAAAACAAGCAGTAAATATCACTAGTTAAAGGACCCATATGCAAAGGTTTCCCTTCACCGAATTCTACATCTTCTAATCCTAGTTTTGACCATTGAGAAATAACCAAACTTGCAGAAAGGTCTGTTTTTGCAGTTTTATCCTCCAATAAATCAATCATTGACCTAACGTATTCATCGCTTAAACTTGATTTAGCTTGTTGGACTAGTTTGACCCCATGGTGCAAATTACTGGTGGTCAAATCCTTGGCGATTGTCTGGGCGCAACCCAGCACAAATCCATTCCCATAATACCCTCGTGGCATTTCCGGTATTAACTTTTTCCTGACATTAACAGAGAAAAGGAGCTTCACGCTCAGTGAAGGAGACAAGTCCAGTGATCTAACCCAAGAGCGCCAGGTGTGCGATGCTAATGTTTCGAAGGTGGTGCATTTTAGCGACGGGACGCACTGCCTCTTGAGGTGTAGAATATGGGAAGTGGTGAAGGTTAAGGAGGTGGGCACAAGCGGCTGAGACTGGAGATAGTGGCCAAGGCAAGGGAGGACTGGGTCATTTTCTCCGGTGACGGTGTTTCTGACATATCCAGGGTGGGTGAAGGTAATTTGTGGGGGATGGCGGGGTTTTAACACGTGACGAGTGTGGAAGGGCGTGATTGGAAGAACAATATCCGGATTTCTCGTGATGTGGGCCCATGCTTGTAAGAACTGCGATGTGCCGATGCCGTCACACACACAATGGCTAATTCCGGTGCATAGGATCATTCCCCCACACCTTAGATTCGTAACCTGTAAAAATGGTAAAAAATGAATTATATATTATTATTATGACATCAGCAAGTAGGTCATGCAATAAATATACGTGTAGCACTTATAATAATATTTCCATAAATTTAAAATTAAAATATTTATTTATTTATTTATAGAAATGATGGTTTGAAATGAAGGGGGGTTTTCAGGGTGCAACTGTTAATATCTTGTCGAAGAAAATTGGAAGATTGTGACCATCCGTAAGCTTTAACCTCGCCCACCAACGCTATCCAAACATAATAACTATCTGGTGCTTTTTATAGGTCACATTACCTCAAGGTCCGGCCATCAAAGTTAAACGTCGTCGTTCTAAAACCAACACAAAGCGAGGTCGCTGTGGCAGGCAGCAGTGCCCGCCAGCCAGCCCCACTCCCCCCCGCGCCAGGCCTCTGATTATGGAGTTTCTTTTGTTTGGTTGCGTTGGCAAAATGAAAAACCACTTTCCCAGTAATTCATGTCGATATAAAACATGTCCAATTCAAATGAATTCTAAAATCATTCATAAATGAATATTCATATAAACTATGTGGTTAATTACCTGAACAACGAGAGGAGGAATATCCAGGAAGCTTTGAGCTTCAACTCTATATAAGAGTTTTCTCCAAGACTTGTTGGGTTTCCTGGAAAGTTCAAGTAACTGATCAGCAGTGATATCCAAGAAAGCTTCAGCGAAGACGGAACCTTGCCCATTACAATCAACTTCAAGTTTCTGATCGTCATGCCGACAGGTTCTTAACCTCCCGGCTAAAGGGTAGTAATCAACAAGAACTTTAGAAAGAGAATATTTCAAGACATCCGAGCAGACGGATTTCTTGAAAAGGTAAAGATATTTAATGGAGAATCGAAGGAACTTTTGATCATCAAGATTGGAAAGATACAAAGAATGTCTTGGAGTTGGGGATATAGGAGAGATCAAAACTGGTTGGTTCTGACAAAAACAATCTGGAAGTTCTTGCGATGGTGTTGATGATGATTTGAGCATGATGGCTTTCTTAATGGGAATTTCGCCTTCTTCTTCGACTCGAGGGAAATTCAGGAAGCAGAACAGAGAAAACAGAGATCCACTGTCGGATGTGGAGATGCTACGGGGAGATTCCTTTCAGAAGGCAGAGGAGAGGAGAGGCTAATTGAGAAGAATGAATGCATAGTTAAGCTTTTATAAGCTCACTGGTCTAATTATTTTTCAGATTTCTTGGAAAAAAAACACATGTCCGTACATATTTATGCTTAACGAGTCATTTTCTGTCTATTATTTTTATCACAAAAACAAACTATAAATGGAAAAAAAAAAAAGAGGTTTCTGAATTAAAACCAATAATGGTGGTGGGACAAATTCTATAATTAATATAATGATATAATAATGAATTTATAAAGAAAATTTAATAGCTATCTTGTTATATAAAAAATCTCAATAAAATTATAAAATATATCATTTTAATAAATAAAATTTAAAGATTTTAATAGTTATATATAAAAAATTTAAGAAAAGTAACGTGATGAATGATATTAAATATATATAATATATATATATATTTATTTATTTATTTCAATTTGAATTGAATCTTATTTTTATCAAAAAGAAAAAGATAAAATTAGAAGAGTTAAGTCTTGTTTTGCCTCCTAATTAATATGAAAGTTTTATTTAATTATATTCTTATTAAATATAAAATGATACATTGATTGAAATTTTTTTTTATTTTAAAATAATAAATGATTAATTAGATTATTATGATATTGTTAATGATCAATAATTATGATTTAAATCATCTGATATAATATTACTTTTATTAAATAATAATGAATCTTTTAATACATAGACTAAATTATTATATTTCATAAAAAATAAAATCATTTAAAACTGCAAATAACAGATGTTATTAGTTAGATTTAAAAGACAAGCACTTATTTAGACTGCCCGTTATAAATAGAGAAGAAATGAATTTGAAATAGAAATGGATAGGTTTAGGGAAGAGGAAAACGTAATGGTAGGAATGGAAATTATGGGCGGAAGGACATTCTAAATCAGGAGACCAATCATCAGTTGCTGCATTGGCTTTTTCCATTGACTCCCTGTGTTATTGTCTTTTTAATTTTAATGACCTAAGTATCTACTATTATCTTACCACTAAACACACACCATTAAAAATTAACATATAATTAGTTTATTAAATGTTAATTTTTTAATTTTTAACCGCTAAAAATACTTAACAATTAAGAAATAGTCAAAGATAAAAATAAAATTGAACTTATAACTTGAAGATTAAAGAAAACCTACTTATTATTAGTTAATTGACAACTCATGCTTAGTTTATAATTCATTCATAATGAGTTGCATATTGCAAATGGCAATACTTATCCACCTTCATATAAATAATATAAACAGGGGAGGTTAGAAAATCATTTTATCATCTCATCAAAGGGAGTTAGAAAGAGAAAGTGGGAGAGAGAAAAGGGAAAAAAAAGAAAGGTTAAAGTTTGAGCTAGAAAATCATTCTAGCAAATATTATGAGAGTTATAATTTTCTCTTGTATTATCAATAAAAAGTATATTTAATAGTATTTTTTTGTTATTTAAATTCTCTTTGGGGTATCCAACATTTGGTATCAGAGTGAAAAGATTAGAGATTGTGAATGTCACATCCGCATTAGTAGCATTTTTTTTTACACGTTTGCATTTTATGCATGAGAAGGAATGATGTATGGAAAGTATGATTATGAGTATGATATGCATGAATGGAATTTCATAAGATATAGAATTTAAAGTGAAAAGAGG
>CANYBF011806809.1:0-26976 GCA_948192965.1 Dalechampia spathulata | reverse complement strand
AATTCATGATATGATTAAATGATAAATCAACTTCACTTGAATATTTATTATGGTTGGAATTTCATCATATTTTAAGATAGTCATGCTAAATGATTCATACATATATGACATGATATACAAATGAAATAGACATGTTGTTTTAAAGTATATGACATAATGTTTACTTAGCATCAATACATCATGAAATATAAATGCTTTAAGTTTTTAAATGTTATAACTAATGGATTATAAGATTACTTGTATTACATGCTATAACTAGCACCACTGAGTTTATACTCAGCGTTTATCAATTGATAAATGTAGGATCAAGTAAGGCCACTGAACTTGAACGTTAGAAGCAGCAGCTGGACAAATCAATTGAGTGTTGGTAATGATGAACTTTTTATACTTCTATTTAGGAAATAATGGTGCAACTCTTAAATAAAAACTTTGGCAGTACTTTAAATATTGGGTTATTATAATCATGTAATAATATGAATAACTATGATACTAAGTGGTAAAGACTTAAATGATGAATGTATGATAAACCAGGGACAATTATCTAATATAAAAAAAAATTTCCCGCACTTATTCAAAGAATGTATGGAATCCCTTATCGAATGATTATTGATTTTCGTAATAGAAAATTAGTAATCATTCTACGGGAGCATGTTACGCAGTCAAAAGATGTGACATGTTTGGTTGGTATCAGAGTTATGGTTAAATAGCTCGTGGAATAAATAGAATTACTGCCAAAGTTAAGTTGCATGATTAAGAAGTCTGTTGTCCATGTTGCTGACCCAGGGTAATTGTTTTAGGTAATTTTCAGAAAACATGTATGATAGAGCAGTCATCATGGGTGAAGGTGAGGGTAATTTTACCCCGAATGAAGGTAACTCTTATGCTAGTATTCAAGTAAGAGGTGACCCAGAGTGAAGTGTGCAAGAGGGGCAATTTGATCATACAATGTCAGTCGGGCAGTCTGATGTTATAAGAGTATATCCAGTGGCTACTCAATTCAACCAACCGCATCATAATGTTTAAGGACAAATTGAGCAAGTTCCTATTGAGGTTCTTCCTAGCTAAAAGGAGGAACGTGATTTTAAGAAGATAAGATCTTATAGAGCCACTGATTTTACTGGAACCACTAATCCTTATATGGTAGAAATGTGGCTGGAACGTATAAGAAGAGTGTTCAAGTAGCTTAATTGTTCGAATGAGCTGAAACTGGAATATGCCATCTCTTTGCTACAAGATGACACTTATGAATGGTGGAAGACAGTTCCACAAGGTCTTATTGAGCCACCAGTGCTGACATGGAAGGATTTTCAAGTAGAGTTTTGATAAAAGTATGTCCCTACTGCTTATACAGATCAGAAATTACATGAGTTTTTGGCTTTGAAACAAGGGAACATGACTATGGCTAATCATGAGAGAGAATTCACCAGATTGGCATACTATGCTGGGAATATTCTGACCATTGGTCGGGAAAGATGTAAACAGTTTGAACAGGGATTGAGACCTTGTATTTGATCCTTGGTGCAAGGGTTTAATTATGACAATTTCTCAGCCTTGATTGCTAATGCTCTGGGACAGGAGCAAACTCTGCAAGAAGGGGATGAAAGTCAAGCTAGATTGGGCAGGAGACAGTGTAGAGGTTCAAGTTCCTTAACTGGTGCATAGAAAAGAGGAAGGGTTTGAGGTTCTTTTAATCCTAGTGGATCCAGATTCAGACCACCTGCCCCACGTAGACCACCGAGTGCTCAGAATGTTGGTCGTGGTACTTCTGCACCTGTAGTTCATACATGTTTTATCTATGGCAAAAATCATTCTAGTGCATGCAGAATAGGAACAGGGCTATGTTACCGATGTGGAGCTGCAGGACATTTTACAAGGGAGTGTCCTAATAACAATGCAATGCCAGTTCATACTATTTCTTAGGGTAGATCTTTTCGACCTAATCCTAGAGTATGATAGGGAATTAGAGCACCAGCAAGCAGTCAGTTTAATAAAGGCAGAGGTAGAGGCTATGGTGGTGGCAGCCGAATAGGCATTCCAAGTTTAGTGAACCAGAATATGGAGGCTTCTGCCAGGGTATATCATTTACAGCCTAGAAAAGAGCTGCAAGCTACTGATGTGGTGTTCGGTAATTTTCATATCCTTAATCATGATGTTCTTGTGTTATTTGACCCTGGTTCTAGTCATTCATTCATCAATACTAGGGTTGCATGTTTATTAGACACCACCAGTGAGAGATTGGGGTATGAAATGGTAGTCGCTAGTCCATTAAGGAAAACTACAGTGGTGAACAAAATTTATCATAGATGTCCGCTGATTTTACAAGATAAAGTTTTTCCTACGGATGTGATTGAGATGCCTTTTTCTAAATATGATATCATATTGGGCATGGATTGGCTATCTTTCTATCAAGCAGTGATGGATTATCGAAGGAAAACAATTTCATTTCAACATCCAAAGTATTAAACTATAAGGCCATCAATTATTCACAGTCTGATTTCAGTAACCATTGCTTAAAAGTTGTTGAAACAGGGTTGTGAGGCAATATTAGTACATGTTGTTGATACTAAATAGAAGGGATTATAGTTGATCAAAATTCCTACTATAAGAGACTTTTTTGATGTGTTTCCAGATGAATTACTGGGAATAGCTCTAGTAAGGGAAGTGGAGTTTGAAATCGAGATGATACTTGGAACAGAGCCTATATCAATTCCTCCTTATCGTATGGAACCAACGGAGTTAAAGGAGCTTAAGGAGCAATTACAAGAGTTGCTGGATAATGGATTCATACACCCGAGTGTATCACCTTTAGGAGCACCTGTTTTGTTTGTAAAGAAGAAGGATGGAACAATGCGGATGTGTATTGACTATCGACAGCTGAATAAGGTGACCATTAAGAATCGCCATCCTTTACCTCAAATTGATGACTTGTTTGATCAATTAAAAGGAGCGACTATCTTTTCTAAAATTGACTTGAGATTGGGTTATCACTAATTGCGAGTTAAGGAGAATAGTATTTCAAAAACTACTTTTCACACGAGATACAACCATTATGAATTTCTAGTCATGACTTTTGGTTTAACTAATGCACCAGCTGCTTTTATGGCTCTTATGAACATAGTTTTGAAGGAATATCTTGATTAGTTTATTATGGTATTTATTGATGATATGCTCATTTATTCTCGAGATCAAGTAGAACATGATAGACATTTGCATTTGTTATTACAACTGATGAGGGAGAATTAATTATATAGCAAGTTGTCTAAATGTTCTTTTTGGCTTGACCAAGTTTATTTCTTGGGTCATGTAATTTCAGTGGAAGGTGTTGCAGTTGATCATAGTAAGATCGACGCAGTTATTAATTTGCAAGCACTTAAATATGTTACTGAGGTGCATAGTTTCCTTGGTTTAGCAGGATATTACAGGCGGTTTGTCAAGAGTTTTTCCATGATTGCTACACCCTTAACTACACTTCTTCAAGAAGATGTTCCTTTTGAGTGGACAAAGAAGTGTCAAAAGAGCTTTGATAAGTTGAAACAATGTTTAACTCAAGCACCAATTCTAATTTTGCCTACACCGGGGAAGGATTATATGGTATACAGTGATGCTTCACTCAATGGTCTGGGATGTGTTCTGATGCAAGAAAGAAAGGTGATCGCATATGCTTCTCGACAACTTAAGTCGCATGAGTAGAATTATCCAACCCATGATCTGGAATTGGCTGCCATTGTGTTCACTTTGAAAATATGGCATCATTATCTTTATGGTTAGAAGTGCTATATCTATACAGATCATAAGAGTTTGAAATACTTGGGAATATAGAAGGAATTGAACTTAAGACAAAGGCGATGGCTTGAATTAATTAAAGACTATGATTGTCTCATTGATTATCATCCTGGAAAGGCTAATCTGGTAGCTGATGCTCCTAGCCGAAAGACTTTTGCTATGCTACCACAATCATCATTAATGTTAGTACAGGAGATTCGACAATTAAATGCTCTTTTAATGGTGCAAGCAAATTGTATTTTAGCAGAATTGCAATTACAGGTGAAACCATTGCTGACTAAACAAATTAAAGAGATTGCTCAAAATGATGAAGAATATCAAAAGCAATTGGGAAAAATTCAATTGGGTAATCAGAAGGTTTTTACCTTGGATTCAGAAAGTTTGTTAAGGCATAAAGATCGAATCTACATTCCAGCTGATGAGGAGTTAAAGAGGCAGATTTTCGATGAAGCTCACAACAATTTATATTCCTATCATCCAGGAGGTACCAAAATGTATAGAGATTTGAAGCTATCTTATTGGTGGGTAGGTATGAAGCCGGATATTGCAGAATTCATTTCTAAATGTTTAGTGTGTTAGCGAGTTAAGGTTGAACACCATGTACCCGTAGGATTGTTACAACCTTTTTCTATTCTAGAATGGAAATGGGATAGAGTGAAGATGGATTTTGTCATGGGATTACCTTTGACATAGGGTAAACATGACACTGTATGGGTGATTGTTGATAAATTGACCAAGATGACATATTTTATACCTATTCGTATGGATTGTAGTTTGGAATGACTAGCTGAACTATACATCAGAGAGATAGTGAGACTTCATGGAGTGCCATTATCCATTGTTTCTGATAGAGATCCACAATTTACTTCTCATTTCTGGGGAAGTTTTCAAAGAGCTTTAGGTACTAAAGTTCATTTTAGTACGATATTTCATCCTCAAACCGATGGACAATTAAAACGGATCATTCAGATTTTAGAGGATATGCTAAGAGCATGTGTGTTAGAATGGGTTGGAAGCTGGGATAGGTACATACCACTCATTGAATTCATGTATAATAATAGTTTTCAATCCAGTATCCAGATGGTACCATATGAAGCATTGTATGGTAGACATTGCAAAACACCATTAAACTAGGATGAAGTTGGTGAATGAAGGATGATTGGACCTGACTTAGTTCAACAAGCAGAGGATCAGGTGAAATTGATCAAAGAATACTTGAAAGCTACGTCAGATTGGCAGAAATCTTACATTGATTGAAGCGATTGGATATTGAACATAATATTAGGGATAAAGTATTTTAAAGGTGTCTCCATGGAGGAGAATTCCGAGATTTGGTCAGAAAGGGAAGTTAAGTTTGAGATTCATTGGCCCATATGAAGTGTTGGAAAGGATCGGACCACTGGCATATCGATTGGCTTTACCGCCAGAGTTAAAGTGCATTCATAATGTTTTCCATGTATTTATGCTTTAAAGATATAGGATAGACCCGTCACATGTTATTCCAGTGGAGAACATTGAAGTTCAATCAGACTTATCTTATAATGAAGAACCAATTAAGATCCTGGTGCACGAAATGAAACAACTGAGAAATAAGCAGATTCCTTTGGTGAAAGTGTTATGGAATCAACACATAAGGCAAGAAGCTACATGGAAAGAGAGTCTGTAATTAGACAACATGTTCCCTATTTGTTTATAGATAACTGAGGTTAGATTTCGGGAATGAAATTCTAAATTAGGGGGAGTGAGTTGTCGCATCCTGAATTTAGTGGTTCATTGTGCATTCATAAATTAATGTTATGTTGTGTTTTATATGTTATTGGTGTGAAAATGATATGAAATTATGATTATGTTGATAAGTATATGATAAGCATTGAGTTTAAAGCTCGAAAGAGGAAATTGAAAATTTTACCAAAACCACTGACACAGACCCTACACGGCACTAAAATGATGATTTTTATGTTAAAAACATTGAATTTGATTGAATGGTTTTGACCATAGTGCTTGTATTAACTTAAATTAGATATATGCAAATTTTGAAAATTTTGAATTAAAAATTAGTTATAATGTCATAATTAGGTAATGATGATGTAAGCGAGTGAAATTAATTATAATTTTAATTGGAAAATAAAAAATGATGAAGTAATGATGAATTAGTATAATTAGAAAATAAAATATAAATATTAGAAAATGTAAAAGTATAAATTTTAATTATGATGTCATTATGATATCATAATTGCTAAAAATAATATCATAATTAGAAAATAAGATAATTAGTATTATGTAAGATGATAATTAGATGCATATATATTTAAATTAGGATAAGTCAAAGTAGGTTTGAATTAGAATAAATAAATGAAAGTGGGTTTGGTAATTGAAAAAGTGTATGGAAAATTGGAAAAATAATTTTGGAAATGGTGTTAGTGGATGGAGAGAAAGTGTAGAAATATTAATTATATTGGTTTGGGAAAAATTGAGGGATGGTATTTGTTGACCCTGACTTTTCACCCTTGTTCAATCTCGGGTTTTTGTCGATTCGGCTTAGTATCAGTCCCTGATGTCGACCCCGATAGTGCATATCTGTCTGTTTGGCTTTCTCTGAGTGTTCTGGGTGTATAGAGCACATTATGGTGGGTGGGGCCCACCACCCTTGTCAGCTTTTTCTGAGTGCTCTGTGCATACGGAACACATTTCATGTTGCCCACATGAAATAGAGCACATAGCATTATTTACCGGAAAAAGGAGTTTTGTAGAGCCCACATATTGGTGGGGCCCACATGTAGGGCCTATATGCAGGACCCATATGGTGGGGCTCACATAAATGGAACACATGACCACATCCTATAATGTCAAATAATGCTTATTTGACATGCAAAATGCATTGCATTTTACCCATACAAGGTGAAATGCGCAAACAAAATGAATTTAGTGAATAGCACTACGCGTGCATTATGTAAGAAAAAAACGTTTAGTGGGGCCCACCTTCCGGACTAAATCCGGAATACTTTTCATTGCAAAACATCTTAATATGTCAAATGATGCTTATTTGACATACGACGCGCATCCCGTTTTGGCCAAGCGAGGCAAAATGAATAGGGGTAAAATGCTATATGCGTAGCATATCACACTATATGCGTGTGCATATAACGGAAAAAGACGTTTGGTCAGGAGCCTTCTCGGGACCAAATCGGATGTGTACCACATTATACAATGTTTTAATGCATAAAATGACACTTCTTAGGCATGGGGCGCATATCCCAATGCAACCATAGTGGGCCCCACACGACGAGTAAAAGGCAATGTGCTGCGCACATAGCACTATATGTGCACGCACATAGCACTATGAGTGGTGCACATAGCCTAAAACTTTTCAAATTCCTGATTGAAAATTACATTTTTACCAAACCATAATTTTCTCTATAAATATTAGGTTAGGGGTTTGTGAAAAAGGGGTCCAAAAATTGCTAAAAGTAAGGCCAAACTATGCTAAAATTCCTCCAAAATTAATTAAAAACTTGATTAATTAAATCCTTAGGATTTAGAGACTAATTGGCTCTAGTTAGGCTCCCTAAGTATACATAGAACTATACACCGTGCATATAGCCCTAAAAATTTTCAGAAAATGCTGTTTTTCTTCGATTTTGGTTCGGTTTTCCACCCGATCTAACAAATCCAGTAGCATTTTAGGCTTTTTCATGGCTTTAGTGCTCTGGATCTTTTAAAAACTCATACAAATATAATTAAATTTTAGCTCTAAAAATTAATTTTCAAAGTTAGATGCTCATCTAAGGGTCAAAAATGCATTTTCCTCTTTAGATCTACTCAGATTTGGCCCGGATCTTGTGTTTTTGCTCAAAAACATAGTTTTTCTTCTATTTTCTCTACCATGTGTGCCACACATCTCCCCATGTGTGCCACACACAGCCTATGTGTGGAGCACATAGGTCAATGTACAGCCCACATAGGCCTCAGATTTTCCAAAAAATTGAAATTTGCCCCTGTTTTCACCCGTGTTCGCTTCGGATCTGATTTTTCCAGCAACTCTAGAGGCTTGTCCATGTTTTTAGGGTTCTAGATCTATCAAATATTATCCAGATCTAATTGATTTTAGCATTAAAATTAATCAATCAAGTTAATTGCACAATTACTTGTCTGGATTGTAAAACAGAGGCTGATTCATGCTCAAAATGAGGTACTGTCTTCATTAAAATTGCGTATTTTGATCTGTAGATTATTTTTATATTGATAAATTTGATTTTCTTATAGATTAGCCTCTGATGTGTGCCACACATCATGGGATGTGTGCAGCAGATTGCCTATGTGCTGCACACATCACACTATGTGTGTGCGTATGTTCTTGGAAAAATTTTTGAAATTTTGGATATTTCAATCATTTTTCAACTCGATTTGATTTTTCCAGTGGCATTTGATGCTTCATAGTAGCTCAAGTGTATTGTATCTATTATAAATTAATTATATTTAATTAATTTTGGCCTCAAAATTGATTTTCTATGATTAAATGCCGATTTAACTCGTTAAAAATGTGATTTTTGAAAGGATTGGATTCAAATTGGTTGAGTGGCTATCTCCAATTGTTCCAAGTGATTTTAGCACTCCCCTTTGATTTTCCATGATCAAACAAAAATAATTTTGCTTAAAATTATTTTTATTTTATTAATTTTCATGATCCAACTCGTGTTATTCATATGATTGTTGTCAAATAATTGCTAGATTTTGATTCTTGGTTCATGCTTTCACATAGCATTGGAATAGTCAAACAAATCCTAAATTCATTTGCTGTAATGAATTTATTATATTTATTTTACATATTTCCATCGTGCATTTTTGGCTCGTGTAACCCGAGGCGGAAAAATTCCCGAGGAAGAGGGGACGTTACTTAACGTCCCAAAATGATGTATGTATGGAGATTTTTGTAATAGGATATAATTATTCATTGTTTTGTAATAATTCCCCTAAATCCTGTATGTATCCCTTATCTCCTTTGATACCCTTCACCGGCCATTATTATTTTTTGCTCGTGGATGGTTTATTATATTTGCCTAAGTATATATGCCATATCATGTCACATGCCATGTAACATGCCGTATCACACACTTCTATGCCATGCCATAACATTTATTACCATGTATGCTAATACATTGGAAATACGCCAACATGCGCTAATACACAATGCAATACACGTAACTTGACATGCTATATGTCATGCCATGCCATTATGAGATGCCATATCACATGCTATCATCATGTCATATGCCATGCCATATATACCATGTCATGCCATATGCCACACTAAATGCCATGTCGAATGCCAATTCGCATATACATCACTATGCCATGTCATGTATATGCCATACCATTATACTATGTCATATCATGCATATGGTATGTCACCAGCTTCACATGTCATGTATATGCCATGTCATTC
Source organism: Dalechampia spathulata (assembly GCA_948192965.1). Lineage (NCBI taxonomy): Eukaryota > Viridiplantae > Streptophyta > Magnoliopsida > Malpighiales > Euphorbiaceae > Dalechampia > Dalechampia spathulata. Next base: position 17,750 of record CANYBF011806809.1, on the reverse strand, counting down.
ATCTCACATATCATACATATACCATGTTATTATGATATTATTATTATTATATCATGTCATGTATATGATATGTCATCATATTATGTCATCATATCACATGTCATGTATATGCCATGTCATCCAAATGCCATATAGCATTACATGCCATTTTATGTGCAACCGTGCAATGCTAAATCACATGTCACGTTGTGTGCTTACATATATCCTCGTATGCCTACCTGCTTAGGACAATGAATTCCAACTATAATGGTAAAATTGATTTTAGAAACTCATAGAAATAGATCTCCACCACCCAAACCCAATCTTTAAAGGGTTTAACTAGCACTCATGCTATGGGTGGTCAGTTGGACCAATCCGGAACCATCTGGTAGCAACTCCCTTATGACTCTTTTGAGTCTGTATCATTCCTCGGGAGAACCCCTCGAGAAGACTGCGCTTTTGCTCCAAGTGCGGTCTTTGATCCGTTAGCATGGCAAGCCTCGCTCTGGGCTCCTGCAGAAACTGATGCTCATAGTGGCAACTCTACTGGGGACATCACGGCGAAAGAGTGGTGGCACTAAGAGTTTCTATATCAATTTTCCCATCATAGTTAGATTAATTATATGCATCATAACACCAGTACATGTCTGCACACACCACCCTGGTCCTATGTAAAACCGGTGATTGTGAGTGAGTAAGTACCTTGGACTCCATTCGACTCCTTGGGAAAGCAAATTTGCCTTTACCACTCACTGCACTGTACTAATAATTGTCGATGATTCCTGATGGATAGACGCTAGGTATAGTCCTATATCAATGATTCTGTTTGGTTGGATAGGTTATGGACAACGTGGCGGGAGACCTTAGCCTGTTCTCAAAATCGGACTAAAGCCCATATAGCAAGCCTAGCAACATTCCAAACTAGGACCCTTATTGCATGCTATATGGATCTTTACCTTATAATATCAGTGGATTTGCATAGACCTGACCTATTTTCCTCCTACATATTGCTCTGCTAAGAGTCAGAATCCTTTCATGATTCTGTATGGTTGCATAACCTCATGCTTATTTCATGGGTGTACTCTTATCATAACGATATGATCATGCATGTATTGCTCTGCTAAGAGTTAGAATCCTTTCATGATTCCGTATGGTTACATAACCTCATGCTTATTCCATGGGCATACTCTTATCGTAACAATATGATTATGCCCGTATTGCTCTACTAAGAGTCGAAATCCTTTCATGATTTCATATGGTTACATAACCTCACGCTTATTCCATGGGCGTACTCTTATCATAACAATATGATCATGCTCGTATTGCTCTACTAAGAGTCAAAATCCTTTCATGATTCCGTATGGTTGCATAACCTCATGCCAATTCCATCGGTATTCACTTATCATAGCAATATGGCTAGGTTGAAATGCTATCAGGTTTTTACCATAATCCCTCATATGATCAGGCATATGAGGGATTTTGCCATAATCCCTTTTACTTGCCTTATTGAGAGAATCGCGCCTTGAGTCCCAGTGTAACTTTGGGCTAGTATCCCGCCTAGGACAGGAGAACTTAAATTGACCAATTCTCATGGAGGTATAAAGGTAGCAGGGAGCGATACTACATGCTAGGTGTTCATTAACTATTTCATGTTTTCTGTCCAAACATGCATACATGCATACTCATGCAATCTTCTAACAGAATTCTTATTACAACCATAATGATGGATGTTTCCTAGCATAGGACACGCATACATCCATGCATACGCATGCTAACCCGTTTTGTTGTAGCCATAACATCGCATATTTCCTAGCATAGGTCACGCATACATCCTACATGTCACATTTTGTGCACCATACGTAACACCATATGCATACTCATGCATCCATGCTAACTCTTCCTATCATGTAGAGAACAATGTCAGACTCTCAGCATGCCAGGAATGTCACATCCTCATCTAACCCTCCTACCCCAATGCTGGATGAGACCACACTTGTTACAGTTCAGAAGCTCATTGACTAATCTATGGCCAAGCTCCTGAATGATGACTTCAAGACTCTCCTGCAACAACAAATCCGAGAGGCTCTTAGTCCTGTTAAATTCATCACCCCACCAGCTCTAATGAAGGAAAAGGGGAAGGGTGTCAAATTGTATGACATGGAGATCGATGATGACATGTCACTTCATACGCATGATGTTAAGAAGTTTGAAACCACTGTCTTAGAATAGAAGATAGAATAACTACAGACCATCATGAAGACCAAAGGCATAGGGTCTGACCTAGACTTTGATGAGTTCTCAGTTCGAGCTATCAAGGGGCTGCCTGCTAAGTTCAAGCTCCTAGACGTTTCCAAGTACAATGGAGTTAGGGATCCAAAGAACCATTTGAATACCTACACCATGCTGATAAGCACTACAGACCTATCAGATGATCAGATAGTCTGGCTCTTCTTTATCTCATTGGAAGGACTAGCGCTAGCCTGGTATCACAGTCTTAATAAGGCAACCACGATCAAGTGGAAGCCTCTTTATACTACATTTTATAAATAATATGGGTTCAAGTCCCGATTTAATGTAACCTTGATGGATTTGGAAATGGTTAAATAAAAAGCCAATGAATCTTTCATGGATTATTTCAGTTGATGGATGGACAAAGTTGTACTGGTCAGACAGAAGCCATCTAAATTTGACATGATCAACAAGCTTATCAAGGGGCCACTACCACTCTACCAAGATAAGTTGAAATATCAGATGTTCCATACTTTCGAGGACATTTACTCAGTGGAATAACGCATTAAGCAGACTGAGGGTAAGAAAAAGGAGCTTTCCTTCCAGAAGCCCAAAACCACCATATACACCCAAACACAATAGAAGCCACACTACATCAATACCCTGCAAACACCAAATCCCATACTCTAAAACACTATCCCATCCCAAAAGTTCTCAGATCTTGGAATGCCACTTTCCAAGGTTTTCGGGTGTCTCCTTAAAGCCAAACTCATCAAACCACTTGAGCCAAACTTCAAAATGCCACCCCCAGCCTTGGTGGACACCAAAACTTATTGCCACTATCACCAGTACCATGGTCATAACATCGATGATTGTCTCTCTCTCAGACTGGTCATTCAGAATCTCATTGACTCTGGTGAGATCAAAGACCCTGAAAAATCCAAACCATCAACTAAAACAAACCTATTACTAAACTACCACAAAGCCAACCACACCTACATGTTCCAATCAGGGTTGCCAGAATCCCTGGTTCTGAACTCCTTTTCTCCTCTCAGCAGTAAGAGGGTTACTCAGGATGAGTCTACAGCTACTCAGGATTCCACTAAGTCTGAGTCATCATAGGATCAGGCTTCTAAAAAGGGTAAGTCAGCCGAGATCCCCAAGATAGCTAAGCCAGCACCAAAACCACCTAAGCAGCAGAAAGGGTTAGGTGCTAACAAGATGTCCTCTCGAGTCCGCAACATGACTCATAGTAGTAAGGTGTTCACTCCTCCCGACCTCGGGAAGAAGCTAGAAGCTTCTAAGAAGCCGATTAAGGCTAGGCCTAATAGGGATAAGGCTAGTCCAAGCAATGTTTCAACTCCACAACCAGTTGATCAGGCTGGTCAGCCTGATAATGCTGTTGTCAAGCAGCTGAAGAAGACACAAGCCAACATTAGCATCTGGGAATTAGTACTATCCTCCCAACAGTATTGATGGGCCATCGTCAAAGCACTCTTAAGCATGAGAATCTCTCCATCTGCTTCAACCTTCAGCATGAAGAGTCAATTGGTAAATCAAGAATTACCAGCCAGTATGATCACTTTTTCTGATGCGAATCTATCGGTCGAGGGTATCCGCCACAATAAAGCACTCTTCATCAGGGTGAATATCATGAACTTCTCCACCCCCTATGTCATCATGGATGATGGTTCAGGCATCAATGTTTGTCCGCTCAAGGTGCTGCCCAAACTTGGAGTTCAACTTTCAGACCTGAAACCATGCAAGACTATCATCAGAGCATATGATAAGTCCAAAAGGGAGGTTACTGGTACCTTCACTGCTACTGTCACTATTGGGCTGATCGAATTAATGGTAGAGTTCATAGTCCTAGACATTCTAGTGCCATTTGCACTGCTCTTGGGCCATCCATGGTTCCATTCTTTGGGAGGTGTGCCATCCACCTTGCACCAAAAGATCAATTTCCACATAACAAGGGTGTGGTTACCATCATTATCGATGATGAGGTTGCTTTAGCCTACATCAGGGAAAATGTCCCTCTCATAACTGGTTTTTAGATTGCTGCCATCGGAGAACCTGAGTCATACTCATACCAACTGAGTCCCGCTGTAGAGAGGATGATACAACTGATGAACTTTATGCCTAACATGGGTTTAGGCTGGTACCAATAGGGTCCGGTAAAGTTCAATATTTCTAGAGCCATGTGGGAAAAAAGGTACTACATTGGGTTCAATCCCTACACTTCAGATAAGCCAAAAGAGTGCAAGATGGTTCTCTTCATCTAGGGAGAGACACAGCACGACCATGCTCCTGAGTTGCCTAACTCAGATAATTTCTTTGAGCAACAATTTACCATCTTTGGTGACATCTGTGACCTATCAGCCTTGATAATAACAGAGAAGACTGCTGCTACTTTCACCATCAGCCCTGATGATGCTTTCCAGATCTTTGGTGATATGGTCGATCTCACCACTGGCCGCCTGGAGCCAAAAATCACTACAGTTGCTATGTTGGGAGCCAAGCTGCAGAAATTGGACATGGAGGACCTACTGCTGCCAAAGGTCTATGAAGACATAGCCACGCTAGTGGATAGTACTCTTGAGGAATTACTGTATGAGGATACTGATGTCCCTATTTCTATTTTGTTTGATGATGATGTAATTCCAAATAAGTATAATGCAATGAAGAATAACTTTGCTTATATTTGTGATGTGTATTTAGATGGCATTGTGCATGAACATGAGCATTTTTGACATTAACACATCATACATCAAAAATGTTAACATTAACACAGATGACAAGCCATGTCTACTCTAGATTGCATCAGACTTGACCTTTGAAGAGAGAATAGAAATAATCAACACATTAAAAAAGCACATAAAAGCCTTTGCTCTAGGCTATGAAGACATGTCGGGTGTCGACAGATCCATCATGAAGCACAAAATTCCTACCAAGCCGAGGTTCAAGCTAGTTAAGTAGAAACTATGACGTCTTCGACCAAAATTGGCTCAAAAGGTCAAGGAAGATGTCCAGAAGCAATTGGATGCCAAATCCTTGGAGGTGGTTGACTATCCAAATTTGTTGGCCAATGTAGTTCCGATTCTCAAGAAAGATGGCAGCGTCAGAGTCTGCGTAGACTACAGGGATCTGAACAAAGCATGTCCAAAGGATGACTTTCCTTTACCCCATATCGATGTGCTAGTTGATAATGTAGCTGCTAGCACTATGTATTCCTTTGCTGATGGATTCTTTGAATACAACCAGATCCTGATGGCAATTACAGATAAGGTGAAGATAGCTTTCATCACAGAATGGGGGACCTACTGCTACAAGGTCATGCCATTTGGGTTGAAGAACGTAGGTGCTACCTACCAACGAGTTGCAACAACACTATTGCATGATTTGATCCACAAGGAGGTCAAATTCTATGTGGATGACATGATGGTGAAGTCTCTCACAAGAGAAGAGCATTCGACAGCTCTTGACAGGTTTCTCATACGCATCGAGAAATATGGACTCAAGCTGAACCTAAAGAAATGCACATTTGGGGTGACATCCAGTAAGCTGTTGGGTCACATTATTAGTCAAAAGGGTATTGAAGTGGATCCTGATAAGGCAAACTTAATCATTGAGTTGCCTATTTCATAGAACTGAGACAGAAGTCAGGGGATTCCTGGGACAGCTCCAATACATCAGCAAATTCATCGCCAAGCTTACCACCATGTATGAGCCTATCTTTAAGCTTTTGAGGAATAACCAGCCTATGGTTTGGGATGAGAACTATCAGTTTACATTTGAGAGGGTGAAGCATTACCTCTCCAACTTGCCAATTCTGCAACCACCTCAGCCAGGAAAACCATTACTGCTCTATCTAGCCTTAGAAGAAGAGTCAGTGGGTGCCATGATGGCTCAGGAGAAGGAAGTTGGAGTCAAACATACTATTTACTACCTAAGTAAGAAGCTGTTGCTAACTGAATGCAAGTATAGCATTGTTGAGAAGCTATGCATGGTTATGGTCTGGGTCACCAAGAAACTCAGACACTACTTTCAGTCATACCAAGTTTAGGCAATCTCTAAGGTTGACCCTATGAAGTATTTGTGTGCGGCTCTTCACTTGTAGGGAAACTCTCCAGGTGGCTAATCCTGTTATTAGAGTTTGATGTGTAGTACATCACAACTAAGGTGATCAAAGGCAGAGCAATTGCCAAATTCTTAGCATCCAGGCCGATTGATGACTCTGAGACCTTTGAACTAGACTTCCCAGATGAGCACTTGGGGAAGTTGATGTATAGAAATGATAGTTGCACTTTGATGACGTAGTCAACAAAAGAGGTGCAGGTATAGGAGTTGTGCTAATCACTCCTGAAGGTGAACTCATTATGCTTTCAAAGCGGCCAAGCTTTCTAGTCACCAATAATATGGCTGAGTATGAAGCGTGTCTATTTAGGCTAGAAGCATTGCTAATGATTGGTGCCCAAGATATATAGATATTTGGTGATTTGGTGCTTGTAATTCACCAATCCACGGCTGAGTGGGAGGTCAAAGAGGAAAGGCTCAAGCCCTATGCTGAATACATGAAGCTTGTGGTTTACAATTTTAGCTCTTACCAGTTTATTGACATGTAGGGTGAAGAAAATCAGATGGTCGATACCTTGGCCACATTGGCTTCAGTTTGTAAATGGCCACAGAGTCAAACTCAACCTGTATTCATCGAGAAGTCAAGGATTCCTTGCTATGAAGGAGAACAGGTTATGGCACTAGATTAGCTAGATGAGGTCCCATGGTATGCAGATATCATGAACTTTCTAAGTACTGGTACTTATCCAGAAGAAGCCAACAGAATTGATAAGCTAGCTCTGTGCAGACTAGCAGCTAACTTTACCTGGCATCAGGGTGTTCTCTACAGAAGAATAGCGGACAGTCTACAACTTCGATGCATATCGGGGAAGGAAATTGAATCAGTTATGGAAATGGTACATGCTGGTGTATGCGGACCACACATGAACGAATTCACACTTTACAAGAAAATCCTACACCGAGGATATTTCTCGCTCACTGTGGAGACAGACTGAATACAGTTTGTATGGAGATGCCATGAATGCCAGATTCATGGAGATCTGAGTCACCTACCACCAGTCAAATTACAAAATTTGATAACACCTTGGCCATTCTTAACTTGGGGAATTGACATCATGGGTGAGATTTATCCTAACACATCCAATGGACATCGGTACATACTAGTGGCTGTTGACTATTTTTCTAAATGGGTAGAAGCTAAATTCTATAGTAAACTGGGGTCAAAGCAGGTTGCCAAGTTTATAGAGAAAAATCTCAAATGCTAATATGGGGTACCGCATCACTTAGTGTCAGATAATGGAGTGCAGTTCCAGGGCCAAGTTGCTGACTTACTAGAAAAGTATGGGATCGAGCACCATTGATCTTCTCCTTACCACCCCCAAGCTAACAGGGTAGTTGAAGTAGCCAATAAGACGATCAAGAGAATCTTACCCAAGATCATACAAACTTACAAGGACTGGCATGAGCAGCTGCCATTTGCTTTATGGGGTTACATAACCACTGTAAGGAGTCCTACAAGTGCCACTCCTTACTCTCTCATTTACTGGACAGAAGCCATATTGCCAATCAAAGTGTAACTAAAATCACTTCATGTTGTTCTAGAATCTCAACTGCCAGAAGTTAAATGAAAGTGGGCCAGATACGAGCAGCTGGCCACCATTGATGAGAGGCGGTTGAAGGCTCTCTATCATCTACAGCTTTACAAGAAGCGCATGGTAAATGCATTCAAGCCTGTTGCCATACAAGAAGGTGATTTAGTTCTGAAGCAAGTCAGACTGGCTATCTGCAACTTTCATGGAAAATTCAAACCTAACTAGGAAGGCCCATTCCTAGTTAAAAAGATCCTCTCCAAATGCGCTATTTGCATCTAAGATTTAGAAGGCAATGAATTTTGAGAACCCGTCAACCTTGATCGGCTGAAGAAGTATTTTTTCTAGAGCAAAAGGCAAAAGAAGAGCAAAATAAAAATAAGAAAACCTGGTGAGCTGAAAACCTGCATAGGTAGTTCACATAGAAGTTAAGGCAAAAGAAGAAAAAATATTCGCTCGATGAGTTGAAAATCCGCTTGGATAACTCATGCAAAAGTTAAAGCTCTTGAAAGTAAAAGGAGAGCGTTAAAATATATGATCAGAAAATCTCACACGAGGTTGGCCATAATAGGGGTTAAGTCTGATGCACATCCAGAACTTCTGTGTCGATTCTAACATTTTTTATGTAAATGTTTTAATCTCATTAATGCCAATGGAATACATGTTCATAAACTTAGCCATAAGTAATACAAATCTCAAACACAAAGCGCTATCTTTCTTTATTACATGCCATATTATTGCCTAATAATGTCTCGTAGTACAAGACTCAGGCGTGGCACAACACCCATAGCTTGTACTCATCATCTGTGGTAGGTCCAGCTTTAGGAATCTCTACCAGCCCTATTCGGTGATAAGGCCATGTCCTCTCCACATGCTCCACAAAGCAAGGCACCAGCCTTCCTTCCTCAAACTCTATCAGTCGAGGTATAGTTTGCTGATGGCCATACTGACGACAGATCCTAGCAGGACTGTAGTATGTGCAATGCTTGAATCCCGATAATGGGATACAATCTATATAGGTCATCATAGTCACATATTGTATGTGCCACCAAGGATAGGTCCACCTGATCTCGCTCTCAAGTTGGGTTCCCATTCACTCAATCCAGCCTTGGAATGTCATCGTCTTTGCCTCGTTGAAGGTATAACCTCTCCGCATGTCGCTATGAGGGAGATATATCTATGGGTCCCCTGTTGGTGATGCCAAGATCCCAAGCTTCTCTTGAAGCCAAATCTATAACAAAAATAAACAAAATAAAAAATCACTGAGTTGAAAACCTTGCAAAAAGGCTGCTCATGCAAAAAAATAAGGTGACCCATTGAGTTGAAAACCCAAGGGGGTATATCAAGAAAAAGTTAGGTTTGAAATAAAAGTTAAAAGCTCGATGAGTCAAAGGCCTTACAAAAATGACTCATGCAAAAATTAGAGCAAACCATAACCCTTCTAAGTTGAAAACCTATAAAGGTGACTTAGAATTCTTACCTGCAGAAGAAGTAGATTACCACTAAAGCACTCAGACTGTCCTTGCTTCACTTTATCCAACCCGAGGATTGTCTTTGTCATGATCATAGGAAAAGGAGTCCGACCCTCCACCATCTGGTCTACAACAAGTCCGATCAGCAAATCTCCATGGCCGGATGGATCGATGAACAGGAATTGTGCCAGTAATCCAAATTTAGCTACCCTCAGCCATGATGGGTCTTCCATAAAATTTTAGCCATATAGCCAGAAAATAGCAGCAAGATCTACATGGCTATCTGCAGTTAAAAGCGGCCTCATCTCAATCGGGCTGATATCGAAAGCCCTAATCAAATGTGGGAATGCCTCTTTGATGGTAAATGAATTATGTTTTTGTGATAATAAAGCATAAGGCAGGAGATATTTATAGCACCAAACAACTTTGGATTCCACTAATAAATCCAAAAGATACATAATTCAAGCTTTTGGCTATTTTCAAAGTTGTACACCACAACCCTAGTGTACTAGGCCCATATGCCAGACTATAATACACTGTCTTATTATTCTAATACAGAAACTACAGAGTTCTGACACCATGCATATAGGAATCAGATGTCATTTCTTCTCTAATCATCATCTTCACTGGAGTGGTCATCATCAGGACTGGGACTATCTGGAACCTCGATGTTGTAATGCTCCAAATGCGTTGTCAGCCTGACAATCTCTTGTCCCATCTGCTTTATCATCTGAGCATAGTGGTCTCGCTCCTCTCACTCCAACTGCCTACTTGTCTACAAACATAAGCATATAGGCATATAAGTCATGCATTCATACATTTTCATGCACTCGTATTTATAACAGGTACTCACCTGAACAGTCAGCATCTCATGTCTTCTCTAATCATCATCTTCGTCAGAGTGGTCATCATCAGGACTAGGACTCTCTAGAACCTCGATGTTGTAACGCTCCAGATACGCTGTCAGCCTGACAATCTCTTATCCCATCTGCTCTATCATCTGAGCATAGTGGTCTCGCTCCTCTCGCTCTAACTGCCTGCTTTTCTGCAAACATAAGCATATAGGCATATAAGTCATGTATTCATGCATTTTCATGCACTCGTATTTATAACAGGTACTCACTTAAACAATCAGCATCTCATAGGTGTGATAGCGGTGCAATCCTGTCAGAAGTCTTGAGGCATCAGCCATGGCATCACTAGGTACCTACATAGGTCAAATGCATGTAAGATCACTAAAGTCGGAGAAAATACAAAACACATGTACTCATATGGGTGGTGTTTGGTGGATAAAAGTCTATCTCATCCCTCGTTAGCACCGGATGTCTCGTATGGATGACTAGTCACGTCATACGTATAGATCAATCAGTTTTATGGCCACATCAGCTGACCTTCCATAAAGTCTATCGGGCGCTCATATCCTGGGGGCACTTCTGGAGTACCAGACATCGATCTTGGAGGAGTTACACCACTATGAGCCTCACGAGATCTTTTTGAGACACCGCTATCTCGAGAACTACCAACGGCAGGTGAAACACGACATCCACCTCTGCCCCAAAAAATATCAGGTCTGACTTTAAACCCATTAGCTTTGTCATGTTGACCTCGGCATGTAGAAAGTTTCACAGGCCTCAGTAGTCTCATCTGGATAAAAGTAAGGTAATCCACTGATAACTCAGACAGACGCTCTTACCCAGGAATAATAGTCAAACCAGTGATCACCTCTGGGTCCACATCAGTGCAGGATGCCTAGAACATCACACGTGGTGGGGCAGCAGGCTCCACACGGCTCTCTGGTCCTAGTTGCCAGTCAATTACATGCTCTCCTAAATAAAAGAGTCTACCCTCAGGACTCTCCAACAACATATGAGGCTCATCCTTGTATGCTAAGCTAGTCAAATATTCTGACCTCGGATACATATTGTTCCAGTGATAAGGACGTACTTATTCCAACAATGATGTCAGATTAGACACCTACTTAGGTACTTCTCAAACCAATTCAATACAGTTTAATGCTAATTAAATTATTCCTTCTTACCTAGTCCCAAGTCAAGTCATTGATATACTCTCTCAACTTATCCATCGTATAATCGAGCCTCCAACGTGGTGCGCTCCATGCTTGTAGATGAGGAAAACAAGCAGTACTCCCTGTGGGATCTCGGGTTCTAGCAGCAGTCCAAACTCATACACCAAGATCTGCAAGGTCAAAATGCATAATCAATGAGACTTAGATAGATGCTATGGTATCAGAATCAGTAAAAATTTTGCTTACCTTTATGACTTGCCAATAGCCGATGAAGCAGTCTCTGCACTGCCTGCTATAAAAATCCAATCCCTGCATCAGATGAGTTAGACCGGCATTGCCCCAGTCAAATCTTCCAATGGCATCTAATCATGGAGGGCTCATAATATGCATATATGGACACTATTCCTATTGTCATTGAATAGAGTAGATCCTAGCATATATAGCAAGAAGCTACGGGTGTACTCATCTACAGAGATAATCCTGCTAAGTGTCTCTACCAATACGGCTTCCCAAAGACAGTTATATGAAATGTTATGTCCACCTCTCATACTAGGAGACACGCCTAGCAGGTCAAAATAATGCCATATGACTAATGCGATGATGTCAGTCTGGCATCAAACTGAAGGGGCAACCCAGCGCACTCCAACCCAGTGATTCCAACAAAAATACTTGGTGTGATAGTAATCTCATCCACAAGCAAGTGGAAGGTATGAGTGGAATCCATCCACCGCTCGATCATTGTAGTAATGACAAATTTGTTACATCTCTTTTTTGCACCAACAAAGCAAGAGATATATGGACCAAAATAGCTCTGGTCTACTCTAACATGTATCTCCCAAGGCAGTTAGGAATACCATTCACTGACCCCTCGGATGCTGCCAGTCCCGATGACTGTTCGCTCCCTTTGTAAATTACAAAATTCAGATTAGCTTTCAGACTAAATTATAGAATTTAGACAGAATTTCAAAGGTACAGAGCTCCTCCACTCAGCCCCAAAATTAGTCTATTCATGCTTATGAACCAAAAAGAAGCATAATCCTTCAAAAAATGACCAAAAAATGCATGTTTTGGCCCATTTTCCACTGCTATGTGCACCACACATAGCCTATGTATGGCGCATATAGTGCTATATGCGCCGCACATAGCGAGACCCATTTTTCAAAAACCCGATTTTCGATAAAATGTCTCGGCAGTCACATGCCAACTTAAGCCTAGCTTTAGCCTAACACCTAATTTGGGCAAAATACTAGCCTAAATGCAAGAAAAATAGCATAAAACTCAACTTTTGAAAAAACCATAAAAACCAAAAAATCGAGCCAAAATGCAAAAAACTCACCTTCTCGGGAGGGGCTTGGAACCGATGGGAGTCTATGGCGAATGTCTCCGTAATTGTATCCCCAAAACGAGCCCCAAAGTAGCTGTAACTGGTTGTATGCTTGGTTAGAGCGTAGCTCGAGATGGATTCCGGGTCTCGGGGGCTCGTTTACATCCTAATGCTGGCCATTTTCGGGAAAACACTAAATTTTCAGTTTGAGAATTGAGAGAAATTGGTTATTTGAAAGGAAACAAACTGATTTTTGGATTGAAACCTTGGAATTTAAAAATTTTCAAGGGATGTGCGCAATACATCCTCGAACGTGCATCACACATAGCAAATTTTGGTATTATGTGTCACCCTCTGGGAGTGCCTGCTAATGTACGCCTGGGTCCCATTAAAATGTACATGAAAAGTTAGGACTTTGGTAAAAATTTCAGAATTTTTTGAGGTCATTTGCTCCATCGAGCCTAATTTTCATGACCCGCCGCGTCTGAAAAATCCAAAAAATTAGTCAGAATGTAGCAGACTGATACTCAAAAATTCAGGTATTTTTCTTAGATCATTTCAATACCAATTTCATTAAAAAATTGTTTTTCCATGTTTAGTACAGACAAGAAATTGATCCAGCAGACGATCAAAAATAGTCAAACCTTTGACTTTTGGTCAAGTCGTTGACCAGATAGTGTTGTATTCATATAGAGGGTCCTAAATGTAGACTTTGGAGATAGACAACACTTATTTGATGGTGCAAGAATTGATTTGATGGTTGATCACCCTGACCTAGCAGACGGTCACCTCTAGTTCTGCAGTAACCACCCAATCTAGTAGAGATTACAGAATCAAGCCTTTGATTCTTAAACCCTAGCCATAGGCATCTGAATGCCAACTTCAGATGATTAAATTCATAAGAAAGCCATTGATCTCATAATGACCACCGATTAGCCCTGATCGGATAGCCTGAACGCCGAGCCCCAGTGACAGAACTGGGATTTTCACTGGTCAAAACCATTGACCAGGAAATGTCAAAGACCCAGCAGAGGATCCCAAATGCCATTTTGTAGACATTTGACATTTATTTAATGATGCGAGCATCGACCCAGCAGACGGTCACCCAAGTCCTATAATCGACCACTGGATCCAACATAGATCACAGAACCAAGCTTTTGGTTCCCAAATCTTAGTAGCAGGAATCTGAACACTGATTGCAAATGATTTCAAGCCTCACAGCAAAGCCATCAGTCTTGCAGAAGACCTTTGATCAGCATTGGTCATTTTAACCCGAGCACCGGGCTCTTAGTTGTAGAATTGGGTTTCTAAGCCTCAGCATGAGCAGCAGATCAACATTGATCACCTTTAGCCCAAACATCGGGCTCCCAGTTGTGGAATTGGGTTGTAAACCTCAACGCGAGCACCTTGTAAGCCTTAGCATGAGCATCAGGCCCTGACACAAGCATCAGTCAGGTATCTTCCTTACTTTTTATGAAAAGTCATGTTATGATCTGATCTCATTTTGACGACTTGCGCTTGTGTCACCTCAAAATGGTCCTGATTAGGGGGCAAACTGTTGACCCTGACTTTTCACCCTTATGCAATCTCGGGTTTTTATCGATTTTGCTTGGTATAGGTCCTCGATGTCGACCCCGATAGTGCATATATACCTGTTTGGCTTTCTTTGAGTGTTCTAAGTGTACAGAGAACATTATGGTGGGTGGAGCCCACCACGATGTCTGGCGGGGCCCACCACCCTTGTCAGCTTTTTCTGAGTGCTCTATGCATAGGGAACACATTTCATGTTGGCCACATGAAAGAGAGCACATAGCATTATTTGCTAGAAAAAGGCGTTTGGCGGGGCCCACATATGAGGCCCATATAAATGGATCACATGACCACGTCCTACAATGTTAAATAATGCTTATTTGATAGGCAAAACACATTACATTTTACCCGTACAAGGTGAAATGCATAAACAAAATGAATTTAGTGCATAGTACTATGCGTCTACTATGCAAGAAAACAAGATGTTTGGTGGGGCCCACCTTCCAGACCAAATCTGGAATACTTTTCATTGCAAAACATCTTAATATGTCAAATGATGCTTATTTGACATACGACGCGCATCCTGTTTTGCCCGAGCGAGGCAAAATGAATAGGGGTAAAATGCTATATGCGTAGCATATCACACTATATGCGCGTGCATATACCGAAAAAAGACGTTTGGTTGGGAGCTTTCTTGGGATAAAATCGGATGTGTCATATTACATAATGTTTTAACACATAAAATGATGCTTCTTGGGCATAGGGTGCATATCCCGATGCAACCATAGTGGGCCCCATGCGACGGGTCAAAGGCAATGTGCTACGCACATAGCACTATATGTGCGCACACATAGCCTAAAAATTTTCAAATTTCAGATTGAAAATTACATTTTCAAATTCCAGATTGAAAAAGGGGTCCAAAAATTGCTAAAAGCAAGGCCAAACTATGCTAAAATTCCTCCAAAATTAATTAAATACTTAACTAATTAAATCCTTAGGATTTAGAGATTAATTGGCTCTAGTTAGGCTCCCTAAGCACATTTGGAAGCAAGAATTTGAAGAAAAACCTACTACCAAGAGGTAACTTCTCAACTTCCTTCCATTTTTCTATGAATTTTGTATAAATCTCCTAATTTTGGCTTGATCTACTTATGATTGGCTTCAATCATGCTATTTCCTTATTTACTCATGCTATTGGGTACCTAAAACAAGTGAAATCTGGCTTTGATTTGCCTAGATTCTAGCCGAATTTCACATTTTTCCAAAAATCTTCCTTCTGTTACTGTTTTTCAGGGGATGTACTGTGCATATAACCTTATGTACACCATACACAGCCTATGTGTGGCACACATAGGGCTATATATCGTGCATATAGCCCTAAAAATTTTCAAAAAATGCTAGTTTCTTCAATTTTCATTTAGTTTTCCACCCGATCTGATAAATCTAGTAGCATTTTAGGCTTTTTCATGCCTTTAGTGCTCTGGATCTTTCAAAAATCATACATGTCTAATTAATTTTTAGCTCTAAAATTTAATTTTCAAAGTTAGATGCTCATCAAAAATGCATTTTCCTCTTTAGATCTACTCAGATCTGGCTTGGATCTCGTGTTTTTGCTTAAAAACATAATTTTTCTTCTGTTTTCTCTGCCATGTGTGCCACACATCTCCCCATGTGTGCCACACATCTCCCCATATGTGCCATACACAGCCTATGCATGGTGCACATAGGTCTATGTACAACGCACATAGACCTCGAATTTTCCAGAAAATTAAAATTCGCCCATATTTTTGCCCGTTTTTGCTTCGGGTCTGATTTTTCCAGCAACTCTAGAGGCTTGCCCATGTTTTTAGGGTTTTAGATCTATTAAATATTATCCAGATATAATTGATTTTAGCATTAAAATAATCAATCAAGTTAATTGCATAATTACTTATTTGGATTGCAAAACGGAGGCTGACTCGTGCTCAAAATGAGGTACTGTCTTCATTAAAATTGTGTATTTTGATCTGTAGATCATTTTTATACTGATAAATTTGATTTTCTTATAGATTGGCCTCTGATGTGTGCCACACATCATGGGATGTGTGCATCACATTACCTATGTGCTGCACACATCACACTATGTGCGTGCACATGTTCCTAGAAAATTTTTTGAAAATTTTGATTTTTCAATCATTTTTCAACTCGATTTGATTTTTTCAGTGGCATTTGATGCTTCATAGTAGCTCAAGTGTATTGGATCTATCATAAATTAGTTACATTTAATTAATTTTGGCCTCAAAATTGATTTTTTACAATTAAATGCCAATTTAACTTGTTAAAAATGTGATTTTTGAAAGGATTGGATTCAAATTGGTTGAGTGGATATCTCCAATTGTTCCAAGTGATGTTAGCACTCCCTTTTGATTTTCCATGATCAAACAAAAATAATTTTGCTTAAAATTATTTTTATTTTATTAATTTTCATGATCCGACTCATGTTAATTCATGTGATTGTTGCCAAATAATTGCTAGATTTTGACTCTTGGTTCATGTTTTCACATAGCATTGTACTAGTCAAATAAATCCTAAATTCATTTGCTACTAATGAATTTATTATGTTTATTTTGCATATTTCCATCATGCATTTTTGGCTCGTGCAACTTGAGGTAGAAAAATACCTAAGGAAGAGGGGATGTTACTTAACGTCCCAAAATGATGTATGCATGGAGATTTTTGTAATAGGATAGAATTATTCATTATTTTGTAATAATTCCCCTAAATCCCGTATGTATCCCCTATCTCCTTCGATCCCCTTCACCGCCCATTATTATTTTTTTGCTTGTGGATGGTTTATTATATTTGCCTAAGTATATATGCCATATCATGTCACATGCCATGTAACATGCCACATCACATACTTCTATGCCATGCCATGCCATAACATTTATTACCATGTACGGTAATACATTGCAAATATGTCATGCCATATCACATGCTATCATCATGTCATATGCCATTATGCCATACCATATATACCATGTCATGTCGTATGCCACGCTAAATGCCATGTCGAATGCCAATTCACATATACATCATTATGCCATATCATGCATATGCCATATCATTCATATGCCATACCATTATACTATGTCATATCATGCATATGGTATATCACCCGCTTCACATGTCATGCATATGCCATGTCATTCATCTTACATATCATACATATGCCATGTTATTATGATATTATTATTATGTCATGTCATGTATATGATATGTCATCTTATTATGTCATCATGTCACATGTCATGCATATGCCATGTCATCCAAATGCCACATAACATTATATGCCATTTTACGTGCAACTGTTGTCACATCCTGCATTACATGACTTGTTGTGCATTTATAAATTAATGTTGTAATGAAATTTCTATGTTAATAATGTGATTATAGTATAGAATAGTGAGTATGATAATTAGAAATGCAATTTAAGCTTGAAAAAGGGGTATTTCATTTTCCGACGCAAACCCCTAATTGGATGG
>CANYBF011806594.1:0-15245 GCA_948192965.1 Dalechampia spathulata | reverse complement strand
TATATATATAAGATTTTAAGAGAAAAAAAAAAGAGAAGAAAGAGGCTTGGGCTTGGTTTTTATTTGTTTATTAATTTTTATTTTTATTTTGTCTATTTTCTTTTCTTATTTTATTTTAATTGAATTGTAAGATTGATTTATACAACTACATTTAAACTACATTTAAGCTCCTAGTTCAAAAGATCCTCAATATATAATTAAATAATAATTTAGGAGCTCACTGTAATATAATAAAGATTTGAGAGCTCATTAAAGAATTACAATAGTTCCAAGGCTTAAAAATGTAATTTTTTCTTTAACGAAAAAGGAAAGATTATATACAGCAAAAAGGTGCACTTTGGCCCCTATAATTATTAAAAAGAACAGATCTGTCCTCAAGCTTTTTGATTTAATTAAACTTTTAATGTTTTTAAGATTGAACAAATACACAACTTATTTTCAAAAATAATGTCTCAAACTTATTTTTTAAAAATATGTGTCCTAAATGTTTATCATTTAAAGATATAAATATTCTCCATTTAAATAGCATATAAAATGAATTATATTTAGTGCTTATATTTTTTTAATATTACTTTTCATATTTTTTATTTTTTATCTAATTATGAATTATAATTTAAGATATTGATTATAAATGAATAATAAAAATATTATACGTCTATCAAATATATTTTTTATTTTGAAAATAATCATATTGTAATTTAAATATAAATAATTTCAAATTTATTATAATGTATATAAATATAAACACTTATATTTTTGACAAATATTTAAAAAAATCTATCATATTTTATACTATCTATCTATAATTTTTAATTTTTAATTAATGATTAAATAATATTTAATTATTTAATTTTTATTAAATATTTAGCATATAATTTTTATATTTTAAAATTATCAAATTAATTTAAAAATAAAATATAAAATTAACAATATATAAATTTATTTTCAAATACTTAAAAATGAACTTAAAAATGAACAATAAAATACAACAAATTACTTTTAATTTTAAAGTAATAAATTATTCGATAACTCTAAAAAGTCAAATGTCAATTTTCATAATAAACATTTAATTTATAAAAATTATTAACAAACTATAATTTTATATTATTATTTTCAAAATAATGCTAAAAGTATTTTAAAAATAATTATCAAAATATTATATCTATATATAATTTTATTATTATTAAAATAAAATTGAAATATTTATAAGTAATACATATATAATAAATATTTAAGAGTATATATAACATTTCTATTATTTATTTACAATCTATATTTCTTTATAATTAAGTTAAGAATGGTGATGACGATTAAAAAATATCAAAAAAGTAACGTTAAAAGATTATAAATACTAAATTATAATTTATTTTATGTGTAAGATGAACAAGTGGTTACGCATTCAAATGAAAAATGTTAAAAGCATGTTAATTGTATATTAAAAATATAAACAATTTAATGAAGCTAAAACCGCATAGATGACAATTCACTTTTTATTATAAACTTTAAAGATAAAAAATATATCATTCCTCTATATATGTATTGAACTTTATCACTTTACTTAAAAAAGGGTTAATTCCAATTTTAAGAGATACACTATATTTATTATAAAACCAAAAAATTATAAATAAATTAATAAATTTTGTACTCATTAAAATATGTAATGTAACACTTGGGAATATAGTCTCATTTTCACCCTTAAAGTTTAAGATTAAAAACATATCAATCATTATTTTTTTGAATGGCATAATTCAACATTCATTTTAATAAAATTTTATTAATTAGACCTCTATATATTTCATATGAACTAATAGATATTTATTTTATTTATTTTCAATATTTAGGATGGAATTAGGATGAAGTAAGGGGTTTTTACTTTGACTCCACTACCAATAATATAGGAGAGGAAGAGAGTGTATGGTTACTCTAGTCAAGTAAGACAGAAGTGGTTATTACTAGTATTTCCTTAAAAAAATTCTTTAAAAAATTCTTTTATGGTCCTTCATTTGGATTATGATCCATATAATTAAATCATATCATTTATTATATTATTTTCAATTTTTTAAAATATGACCAAATGAATTTATCATGGTTAATAATTTTTTCTAAAAAACCAACACATGGAGAACCATTTGTTAGTAAGAATATCAGTTTTTTAGCGAAAAGTATTCTTTCCTGACCATTCATATCACCAACAGAAAAATCATATTCTTATTTCCTTTTATATAAAAAAAAATCTACTACAATTTTTGAATCATTTAAAAACCAACACTAGAATAAGGTATACTTCATATTTGAAATCTTTTATAACTCTCATGAAGGAGCAAAATGCAAAAGGAACCATCCTTAGAATCTCCAATACTACTTTCTAGGTGTATTTCCTCATCAAATGATACAATGAAAGGAGCAAAAAATAAGGATCATTAGCTAAAAGCCTGATAAAAAAATGCAAGGAGAATGGAGGTTGTGTCATGTCCTACAATCATAATAACAATAATATCATCTATAATTTCCTTATCAGATAATATAGTCAAGCTATCATCATTTTAAAAATTAAGCAAGGTTAAGAGATTCTTATTAGGGTGAACAATTTGTTACTCTCTTCTCATGAAGAAAATGTAATACTACTCTCATGATTTTCACTCTACCTTTAGGCTCTTATTTTTTTCATAAAGGAAAAATTGATTGATAATAATAGCAACCTCTCCATAAGTTCTTAAAATAGTTGTTCAAGCAAGTTTATGTTCAATCCATATTCCATTCAAATGATAAGCAAGTACATTTCATCAACAACATGGCTTGTGAGCTGTTGATGAAAAATCACATGAATACTTATGTTCAAAACTATAGAAAAACCAAGTAATTTAAAATTGAAAGTTAACATACTCAAATCTTTTCATCGCCATGCCAATGGATTATGATATGGTTTATAAATTCTTTATCCATTCTTCTAACATAATGCTTCAAAATCTCATGATTTAGAAAAGAAATAAGTGCACCTCCAATTGACTTATGTTCTTCTCCACTCAATTGATGAGTGTCAAATCTAATAAATTAATATATACTTCCTTCTAAAATTAATTTAATAGCTAGTGAAAGAAGGGTTAATCCTACAAAAAATGGGAAATCCTTTGATCTTTTGTGTATGATATTCTAGAAAGAACAAAATTTAAAGCAAAAGGAATTTAAAAATAATTTAAGAAAAATATTCAAATAGTTTAAGTCTTTCAACCGAAAGTAAACATTAGTTCTTGTCTATCACATGGTCATTAATTCAATGATAGTACTTAGACCACTTACTAAATCGATTCTAATTGTGAAAACAGCTTCTCACAACCAATCATTCCTTAATATTAAAGTAGTCAAGAGGAAGCTCAATAATTACTTGTAGTAATTGAAAAGACACATGAAGAAGCCTCTTACAAGTCAATCAAATAACCATATAAGGAACTAAAGGAACTTAATTCAAACTATTGATAAAAATGTTTGTATTGTTTAAGCTAAATTGTAATAGTTCATAAGGAAATTAAAGCTCTTATTTATGAATAATAACTTCTTAAGTTTGCCACTAATAACAAGTCAGAAAGATAATTCTGGATCTAATAATTTGTTTGTGATTTACAGTTTATGAACATGTGCAACGAGCCCTTATTACATACCTCTAAAAATGGTAATGGTTCTTTATTTACAAGATTAAAGAAAATAGTAAGAAGTTTAAGAAATTAAGTATACTTAGATCTTACGTGTTATAAATAAGGAACCTTTGTATTGCTTTCAACTAAGAATAATAAAAGTCTAGCCTTGCATCATTGACTATGAACATAAAATGAAATAAATAAATTTTACTTAATAAAAATTGACAAAACTAAGAGTGTTTATAATGAGAACAATCATCTCATTTATAGATATCAAAAATGAGAAATATATAAGTACAAAAATAAATAATCTCTAAGATAATATTTCTATCTTCTAAACAATTTCCAATCTGATTTCTAAAACAAAAATATAAAATGGGAACTTCAAATCTCGTCAGCCTGATTCCTACGAAATTTATTCTTATTGTGCCTACAATCATTTTATAATCCATAAAATGTGGACAATAGTTGTATTAATCCAGATTTTAAATTCAAGGGAATTATTAAATCTTCATAAATTATATATAAAGGATTTTGGTCGACAGGTACGACAACCATTTGTTGCAACATTTACTTGTTAATAGCCTTGGTGATTTTTTTAGTAATCTCCATATTTGTACTTTCACCAACTATTTATCCTTGTTTGTTTAAGCTTTTTGATACTAAGGCTACTTTTTGAATTTTTACCTCATTTCTTAATCTATTTATAATTTTTTTCAATTTCTTTATTAAAGCTTAAATTTTCTATAGAGGTTCGAGTCATAAACAAAGAATCAAAAAATTAATAAAATTATTTTCTAGTAATGATACCAAAATTTGATGAGTGTTAAACTTAATAAATTAATATCTCACTTTCTTGTGAAAATAATTTTTGTAGTAAATGAAAAAAGGATTGATCCCATAGAGAATGGGAAATCCTTTGATCCTTTATGTATGATATTTTGTAAAAAATAAAATTTAAAGTGAAAGAATTCAAAAATAATCTTAGAAGAATACTTAAATGGTTCAAGTCTCTCAGCCAAAAGTAAGCATTAGTTCTTGTTTATCGCTTGATTATTAATTTATTGATAGTTCTTAGAATGCTTGCTAAACCAATTCTAGTAGTGGAAGTAGTTTCTCGCAATCAATCCTTCCTTAATATTAAAAGTAGCTAAGAGGAAGCTTTATGACCATTTTTAGTTATCGAATAGACACATGGAGAATGCTTCTCACAAGTTGATCAAACAACCACTTAAGGAAATAGAGGAATCTAATTCTAACTAACAATCAAAACACTTGTATTTCAAGCTAGATTGTGATAATCTATAAGGAAATTAAAACTTCTATTTAGGAATATAACTTCTTAAGTTACCATAAATAATAAGTTAGAAAGATAATTCTAAATCTAGCAATTTATATGGTGATTCATAATTTATGAACATGTGAAATGGACCCTTATTATGCACCTTCAAAAATAACAATAGTTCTTTGTTTACAAGATTAAAGTAAACAATAAGATGTTTAAGAACTTGAGTATACTTAGATCTCACATCTTTTAAATAAGGAACCTTTCTATTGCTTCCAACCAAGAATAATAAAAAGCTAGACTTACATCATTGACTTTGAAAATAAAATGAAATAAAAGAAATAAATTTTACTTATTGAAAATTAGCAAAACTAATGTCAAAAACTAACTCCTCCATAATGGAAATAATCCTTCCATTTATAAAGATTAAAAATAATAAATAAATAAATATAAAAATAAATAATCTCTAAGATAATATTTTTATCTCCTAAATAATTTTCAATATGATTTCTAGAACAAAAATACAAATTTTGAACTTCAAATCTCGTCATAAAATTTATTCTTTTTGTGTTGAAAATCACAAGTCATAAATAATCTCTACTTATGACTTGTGATTTTCGGCATAAAAAGAATATTAAAATCTCTTCTTTTAATATTTATGATGAATAAAGTTTGGAAGAAGAAAGAATAATAAGAGTTTGATTTTTTGCTAAAGAACTTGAGAGTAAATTTGACAAGAATTTGGCTTGGTATGTTCAATTTATTTACCTTTTGTGTCCATCCTCCATCTCCTATTTATAGACATAAAGAAGATTAGATTAAGAAGTGATTAATTAGACTAAGAGTATTCAAATGCAAACTTCTAAATTTCTATGATATTTTACTATAAAATATCATCCATGTTTATATAAATATTAGTCATCACACGTAATATCACATAAACAAATAATTGAGAGAAAATATAATAAACATTCTTTATCCTTATACATATTCCTAATTTTTCCTTAGTTAACTAAAGTGTCGTCTATTTTTAGAAGAATTAAGATAATTTAATTCTAATTCTAATTAAATTATCATCAAAATACGATGTTACATTAAATTCCAATTTTCATACAATGCATTGAAAATCTAAAATAATACTAACAATAAATCATAGACACCAATTTTATGTCTCTTATATTTTTTTTTTTAAAAATAACACTCAAAAAATATACTTCAATATATATTAAGTATATTTACTTAATGTGATTTTCTTCCAAATGTTAAGTATATATACTTAATATATATTAACATAAAAATATGTTAAATGTGATTTTCTTCCAAATGTTTGGTTAAAGTTTGAAACTCTTATGCCTAATCAGACTAGAAAGCCTTAATGGATTAATTAAACAACTTGTCAACAACATGACAAAATTTGATAAAGGCTTTTGGGACTTTTAATTTATAAATAAGAAAAGAAATTCATGTGTATAATGATAAAACAAGAAAGAATTAATGAGAATGATGATCAATAGACACTTGTAGGGACGAATCCCATAAATTAGAGTATGTAATACACAGAAAGAGTTGCCAACATGATAACATGCTTATCACAAGTTCTTATGAACCAATATATAAATATTACGATGATGCAACTTTATCCATAACAATAGTTACATGATGAGATGCACAGGAATCAATGACTCAGGTATTGAGGCTATAATTTTCATGAGGAAGATGACTAACAAGCCATAGCAGAGAGGAGGAGGAGGCTTATATGACCAAAGATAATAAACTTGATTATGTTTTTTAGTTTTACAAGATGGGGATTTAATGATATTCACTTGTTCTAAATAAATTTTCAATATTATAATTATAAATAATTTTAGACAACTTGACATCAAAATTATAGACTTTTATCTTTGAAAACATTTTTAAAAATAAATGATTCCATCCATAAAATATGTAAGAATCTTCTATTTTGAAAAAAACAAAAAACAAAAAAGATGTCCATTCCCATCTTTGACTATATGTTAGTTTCATTACTCTTGCGACTCTCAACTTATTATTTAATTATAATGCTAATCTCAACTTTGTACGACTTATTATTTAATTTAATTATGAATATTTTAATGTTAAATAAAATAATAAATAATTTATATTTATTATATTTATTTTAGCGAAGGATATATAAAAAAGTCAAAAGATTAGATAATAAATAATTATCTGATCATTTAATATTATGAAGCGCGCAAGTCGTTTATGCCACAAGCCAATTAATTCCCTTGCGCCTTGGCTGCCTCTCAAAATATGTCACTCGCTTACCATTCCAAATGTCCAAATACCATAAAATAAATAAATAAATAAATAAATAAATAAATTTGACTTTCAGAATTGTTATTATTATTGTTATTTTAAATCAAATTATCATTAATTTATTGGGAAAAATTAATTAAATTTGAAATCTTTTATTAATTAATTTCATGACTTTTTTGAACGAGGAATTTATAACTCATTTTCTGATAATCCTTCAGGCTTTAATTCAAATTTAAATCAAATAAAATTTTTAAAATAATAAAAACTTTTAAATAAAATTTAATATAATTATATTATGGAAAGCTCAAAATTAGGCTAATAACATCTCACTATAATCCTAATTTAAATTGTCAAAAACGTAATAATGATGTACTAGATCTGAGAAATATGATTCAATATTGATTTGACCCGGTTATAAGCCGGGTTTTGACCGAGCCATCTTGTTATGTGGGGCCTACCTGCCATTGTTGACATCTTAGCTTCTTTCTTCGAGTTAGTTAGATTCTCTTAATTAATAGTTGTCTTCTATTCGATTTTTAAAAAAAAAAAATACAAATTATCGATAGATAATTTTATTATTATTAAAGATATTTAATAATTTTTTCAATAATGTTGTGATATAATAATGATAATAAAGTAACTGATTTTATCATTAACATAATACTAATGCTGCAGGAAATAATTTAAAATGAAAAACAATTGCCACGTAATATTTATCCATTAATCCATAGATAATGACTTTGTAAAATAATTATTAATAACGTATTTAAGAGGTGAATGGAATATTAACTTATGGGTTGTTCTGTTTGGTTTGAAGGAAAGCAGACTCCTTCGTCCTCTCTTTTCCTTGGACATTTGCAGTTAATTTCTGATTTTTCCCTTTTTATGTCTCTGTTTCTCCACATCTGACATGTTCTTAGCTTTCCTACTTTTTTTTCTTTCGTTTTCTTTAGCTTTCTTTCAAACCAAACAGAACAATCCATAAAAGGAAAATTGTTGTCAATTGCTTTACTCAGCATGGGAAACTGTTTGGATTCTTCTGCTACTAAAATGGATATCAGTGTCACTCATCAAGCTTCACATCGTACTGCTTCTGGTAATTAAATTATTACTTTTTATTGTTATTTTATGTCCACGTTCTATTATCTTAATCCAGGATTACTCCCTTTTACCAGGCCAGTCCTGATGGAAAAATCATTTACAGTTTGATTCTTTAAGAAGAGTCGATCAAACCCAGTTTTTTGTTCGTAATAAATTCAAAATCTGATCTCAATTTGTTTCATTTCCTGATGAATTTGATGGTTTCTAGCTATACGAATATTGGGAATTCATTTTTCTCATTGTGGAATCAGGAGCTTTAGGAATTTCGAGCAGAACCAGCAGATCTTCAATTCCTTCTACTCTACCTACAGCATCATCCAGTGAAGTGAGCAGTAGCGAATGTCTTTCCACACCAAGGACCGAGGGCGAAATATTGTCATCCCCGAACTTAAAACCATTCTCTTTCAATGAACTAAAGAATGCAACAAGGAACTTTCGTCCTGATAGTTTATTGGGTGAAGGTGGATTCGGGTATGTTTTCAAAGGTTGGATTGATGAACATAACTTTACTGCTGTAAGGCCTGGATCAGGCATGGTTGTAGCTGTCAAAAAACTTAAACCTGAAGGTTTCCAGGGTCACAAGGAATGGCTGGTATGTTATTCTTATTCTTATTTAGATTGCCTTTTCTCCTTTTCTTATATACTTATAGCAAGCTGGTTTCAGACAGAAGTTAATTATCTTGGCCAACTTCATCATCCGAATCTTGTCAAACTGATTGGATACTGCCTGGAGGGTGAGAACAGGTTATTGGTATATGAGTTTATGCCCAAAGGAAGCTTGGAGAATCACCTCTTCAGAAGTAAGTGAACTTGACAGCAGGGAAGATAGATATTAGGAATATGAGGCCATATTTATTTGGTCCTTTGATGCCATGAACTCAGCTTTTCCTGGATTTTATGTTCCTTTCAGTTATCCAATGTCATAAATTCTTCTGCAAATCTGGGAAAACCTGGTAAATGTTGATACATTCTTCTCCAATTTGTTTCAGGAGGATCGCAGCCACTATCATGGGCAGTGAGAATGAAAGTGGCCATTGGTGCTGCCAAAGGACTGTCTTTCCTTCATGATCTAAAATCCCAAGTCATCTACCGTGACTTCAAGGCTTCTAATATTCTACTCGATGCGGTAAGCTGAACGAAAAGGGGATGAAACGAAAATAATTTTTATCTTCTTATTTCTGGGATAAATGATGAAAGAAAATATTACAGGAATTCAATGCCAAACTGTCAGATTTTGGTTTGGCCAAGGCAGGCCCCACTGGCGATAGAACTCATGTCTCCACTCAAGTTATGGGTACTCATGGATATGCAGCACCTGAATATGTTGCCACAGGTCAGTCAAGTGTACAGCTTTTTGTTTTGGTCGCATTCGTTTCCAAAAGTGAGGATCATGATTTCGATCGGGTTCATTGCATCTTCATGCAGTGTATCTGACAGGGATTCTATTCGGTTGAACAGGTAGGTTGACAGCAAAGAGCGATGTATACAGCTTCGGAGTTGTGCTGCTTGAACTACTCTCAGGCAGACATGCTTTTGATAAAACCAAGGTCGGAGTTGAGCAGAATCTGGTGGAATGGGCAAAACCTTATTTGTGCGACAAAAGAGGGCTATTCCGGATGATGGACACTAAACTGGGGGGACAGTATCCTCAGAAAGGAGCTCTTATGGCTGCCAGTATTGCCTTACAATGTCTAAACCCTGAAGCCAAAGTTAGGCCTCGAATGTCGGAGGTCTTGGAAACATTGCAGCAGATTGAATCTCCAAAATCTGGCGGCAGAGTATTCCGTGTAGAGCCTGAGAGAAATCACATAATAATCTCGAATTCCTCGACAAAACGACGTCATTCTCTTAAATCAACCTGTAGTTAGTCCCCATTGTTTACACCCCAGCAATCTCCAAGAATTCGAGTAGAGTTGCATATTTTAGCATAGCTTTAAATTCATCTTCAACTTCTGAATGTTATTTGACTTAATCTTCATCAAGTTACATGTAATTACTAATTCTGTCATTCCATACATGCACTTACCTATCCCGATCAACTTTCAATCATATCAATTATAATTAATCATATCAATTATAAATGTGATTCCTTTATGTTATAAAGTCTGCTTAACAAGAAGATCACCGTAGGGATCATGTCAGTTATGTTCAGCTTGCTTCTGGGCCTACATTTAATAGGCTGGGCTTCATGTTCAGCTTCTTGCCTGATAATCTTTGGGCGGGCTTCACTGTTAGCGACGTATACTAAGAGGAAAACAAAACAAGCTTTTCGCGTTTCAACAGCCAATTAAAAACGCGAGGTGAAGTCACTCATCCAATAAAAATCTTCCACCTGGAAAATCTACGTTGCTTCGCGCTCCTCTGAGTCTTCCCACTGAAAACCTACGTGGCAGTGAAAAAGAAATATTATAAAAGGTAGTTAAATTAGTTTCTGTAACATTTGCTTTCTTCATTTGTTCCATCTGTGTTTTTCTTACGGTAAGTTCGTTTCCTTTTCCGGTTAAGAGGAAAAATAAAAATAATATAAAAGAAAAGGAAGGGGAAAAATCCGCCAAAGAAGTTATCGCCGGGCGAAATGGAAGCGCACGGCGCCGGCCTCCGGCGAGTATTCGTGTTGACATTTTGCGTTGCCGGGATCTGGTCGGCTTACATTTACCAAGGAGTTCTACAGGAAACTCTGTAAGTATAGGATTTAGTCTGCAATAGATTGATTGATTATTGTTATTATTTCGGATTATATCAGACTATCAATCTAGAGGATGGAAAATGTGTTTTATTTTTTGTTGACTGCTTTCTTATTTTTGAGGTTCCCAATTTTGCAAGATTAATGTTCGTTTTAATGGTAAAATGTACGTTGTAGTGATTTTGAGGTATCTGATATATGTATATATATGTTATATGCTTCGTGTTTTTAGATCAACAAAGCGATTTGGCCCTGATGGCAAGAGATTTGAGCATCTGGCATTTCTGAATCTGGCTCAAAATGTTGTCTGCTTAATTTGGTCTTATATAAGTGAGTTTCTTGCTTTAATTCATAATCTCCTCCCGATATTCGATAACAATTTTTTTAGGAAAAAAGGAAAATTCATGTATATGGCTGCTAAAATTATTACCATTGTCATTATTTTGTTTAAACAGTGATAAAGATCTGGTCCAGAAGCAGTTCTGGAGGTGCTCCATGGTGGACATACTGGAGTGCCGGGATTACTAATACCATTGGCCCTGCAATGGGGATTGAAGCTTTGAAGTATATCAGTTATCCTGCTCAGGTCCTGGCGAAATCCTCAAAAATGATTCCAGGTGTGATTTTTATGATTTTTATATGTAGTATTTATTTTGGTCTGGAAATGTTACCGCTACATAATTGAACTTATTGTCAAAGACGCTCATTGTGCTTATGGAATTTTCCTCTCTTTTATTACTAGAATTTTAATTGCAGTAATTGTTGTGTTTTATGAAGATTGATAGCTTTATATTCGTGTTCTGAGCTAAACCTGTGGGATAACAGCTTTGTTGCATTAAGATGCTTGCATTGCTCGAAAGATGTAGGCTGAGTGCTTATGCAATATTTGCTCACTTAAAATAAGATTGAGCATCCATTATAATGTCGGTCAAATAACTGGTGAACTGATCTTACATTTGACAGTTATGTTGATGGGCACTTTAGTTTATGGCATCAGATACACTTTCCCAGAGTATTTATGTACTTTCCTTGTTGCTGGAGGGGTATCTACATTTGCACTGCTGAAGGTAAGAAATCCATCAAATTCGTTCAAGTGTTAATTGTTTATCTTCAGATCTGATTTTTATTTTTGTCATTTTCTGAAAACTGACTGATTTCAGACTAGCTCAAAGACCATCAACAAGCTGGCACATCCAAATGCACCGCTTGGATATGGACTATGTTTTCTGAACCTCGCATTTGATGGATTTACGAATGCTACTCAGGATTCACTGACTGCCAAGTATGCCTTCTTGAAAATTTATATTAACCATTTCTTTTTCTTGGTTTTACATGAAAATTGAACAAAATTAAAGAATGTGCATTCACATGCCATACACTGCCATTTACATGAAATGATTTTTCTAATGCCTGACCATTTAACAAAATCATTTTGTTAATTTCAGGTATCCAAAGACAAGTGCCTGGGATATAATGTTAGGAATGAATTTATGGGGAACCATATACAATATGCTTTACATGTTTGGCTGGCCACAGGCCATCGGATATGATGCAGTGGAGTTCTGCAAGCAGCATCCTGAGGCAGCCTGGGACATCTTCCTGTACTGCCTATGTGGTGCAATCGGCCAGAACTTCATCTTTTTAACGATTAGCCGATTTGGGTCACTCGCAAACACGACCATCACAACAACACGCAAATTCGTCAGCATTGTGGTGTCATCCTTGCTGAGCGGGAATCCGCTGTCAACGAAGCAATGGGGTTGCGTGGCGATGGTGTTCTCAGGATTATCATACCAGATTTATCTCAAATGGAAGAAATTGCAGAAACTGCAGAAGAAGAAAAAGACTACGTGAAGTAAATGGAAAGAGTGAGTGATTCTAACAATTTTGAACTATATATTCATCTTGAAATCTCGTTATGAACAATAATTATCGCAGCCAGATGATTCCATGTTTTCAAATGTAGACAATATCTAGGAATTGATAACTGATCTAAGACAAGATAGATTTCATATTTACATAGCAAGCCACAAACTGTTGATATAATGCGACTTGAATGAGATATAATAAAAAATACATTATATTTTACATGTATTCATTAATTCTTTCTATAATGTATTAATGATTACGTAGGTATTTAGTATTACATTAATATAATGTAACCAAACTAAGTAATCAAATATGTAATATAATTATAATTACACTATATAGATAAATATGTATAATCAAATGAGATCTAAATATTTAATTTAATCACTATTTCATTATTTTAACCATTTCTTCATAACAAGTTTGCTTAGTAAATATGTTTTAGAGTTTAGTGAATTTTTAATTCATGTATATTCTTGGTTATTGTATTGTTAATTTTCTTATAAATTTTTATAAAATATGGTTGATTTCATTAATAAGATATTTATATTAAATTGGAATATTTTGCTGATTAATAATTTTTAGATAGGATAAAAATATAAAATAATTATTTAAAAACATATATAAATTAATTTTAGTTCAAATATAAAATTATTAAAATAAATTAATATATGTAATTATGTAATTATCAAATATAAATTAAAATATCAAATATCAAATATAAATTATTTCAAGAATCAAATCTTCATTTTTTTTAGCTATCCTTTTTAACTTCTTGTTTGTTTCTATCTTTGTGTTATTCATCATAAAATCAACCTTATCCAAATTATGATTCAATCACCTAACCGTTGTTAAAACCAATCACTCATTTACTTAATTATTATGCCATCCGAAAAAATCACAACTTGAATTATATAAATTATTAACAATATTTTAATAAACCATAAATTTTAATAATTTACATTAAAATATATAATCACTCAACCCAAACAAATAACTAATAACCTCAAATATTAATAATTAATTAAAAATATTTCCTCTTACATTCACATTCCCACAATCCCAAAAAGGTCAACCATGATTATTATTCGTTCTTATACCTTCAATTAACAAGAGTGACCATAATAACAAAAGCAACTTTCATTTATAGATATTTCTTTAGATGTTTCAGACTACATTCTTCTTTTAATGGCAAGAAATTTATGTTTGATAGATGAAGGTGAGAAATTTAAGTTGAATAAAGGAACAAGAAAAGGAATTAGGTTTTAAAGGTTAATAGAGGAAAGTTGATAGAGAAAGAGGAAAATGAATTTTGGTTTAGGTTTGGAAGAGGAAATTAGGAAGGAAATAAACGTGATATACCCTTTTCTTAAGCTTAAAATGACATTGGTTTCTGCAATCCTTTTTATACAAAAATGATGCATTTTAAGTTTATCTAAGTAGGCATAATAAATTCCATGTCAAAAATAATACATTAGACAAAACACATGGCTTTGAATCATTAGATAAATAAGGAGCAGATCAAGCCCTAAAGCATCGTCAAAGAATAAGAGATCATGAAAGAAGGCAGAGTAAACCCAAAAACTATCTTTGTAAGGACCAAGAATTAGTGAGGATCACAAGAAAGATGATGAAGACTTAGTTGACATATCAACTATGTTAGTTTGAAGCATAAGAGAGAAGTTTAGAAAGCCATAAGAAGAGAAGTATTGAAGAAGGGAGTTTATTGCTTAAGTGAGAGATGTCCTTCTGAACGAAGGTGCTTACATATTTATAGGCAGGGTCGAGCCTTACCTTTGGACCACTTTACCTTTTACAATCAATGAAAATAAAACACATAAAAGATAAGGATAAGCCTTATCTCTAAAGGTACATACAATTATCATAACAAGACAAACTACTTTTGGCAAATGATAAGAGGGAATCTTATCATGGCCAAATTTATGACAAAGGGACATAAAGTAAAACTTTATTAAAAGTAACCGAAAGCACTTTTGGATTTGTCGGGTGATGTGAAAGGTTTTTAACTGGTGGGTCTGACAGGACCACTTAAGTACCAGTAACCTTATCTTCTTTGTCTTCTTCTGCGCTCCAATATCTCATTAAATGCTTGAGAGTGAGCCCTGATATTGGTGGATGTGGAAGGAGTATTCGAAGAATTCATTAGTGTGTCTTCTGGTTGAGAGTCCTGGAACTGAGAAGCTTGGGGATTAGGAATTTGAGCAATGTCTGCAAATTATGAATTATCAGAAACACCATGGATATTATCATCTGGGAAAGCTTTTGGGTTAAACTGCATGCTTAACAAAGGATGTCTTAAATTGTTGACTTTGTTGGCCAGATTTGCAGCATGTAGAAGATAATACTGATCTTGATGATT
>CANYBF011806561.1:0-25918 GCA_948192965.1 Dalechampia spathulata | reverse complement strand
AAAAGTGCTTTCGGCTACTTTAAGACTTTACTTTTGTCATAATTTTGGCCATGATAAGATGCCCTCTTATCTTCTGCCAAAGGTGTTTCATCCTCTTGTAATAATTATGCAATCTTTACAGATAAGGCTTATCCTTATCTTTTGTGTGTGTCTTTCCTATTGGTTGTAAAAAGCAAGTTGTCTAAAGGTAAGGGTCAGACCTCCCTATAAATATGTAAACTCCTTCAGTAAAAAGGCAGACTCAACTTAAGAAATAAACTTCTTTCTTCATATTCTTCTCTCTTTATGGCTTTCTAAACTTCTCTTATGCTTTTAAACTAAGATAGTTGATATGTCAACTAAGTCGTCATCATCTTTCTTATGATCCTTACTAATTCTTGGTTCTTACAGAGATAGTTTTTGGGTTTGTTCTGTCTTCTTCATGATCTCTTGTTCTTTGACGATGCTTTAGGGCTTGATCTGCTCTTTATTATGTTCTTAAAAATTGATTGAGGTGTATTATTCTGAAGCCTGAAGAAAGTACTGCGGTAGGGGAAGAAAAGGGTGTAGATGAAGAACAACCTCTTCATTTGATAAGGGTACAGATCTAGAGTTCAGAACACTTTTACATCCTCATTTGTAACAAGAGGGTTCAATTTTTGATTCAAACACTATTAACTTTCACACTTCTTGAAAATGAAATAGCTCTTCATCCGCTGTGCATAAGGTAAATATTTTTCAAGATTTTCTTAATAAAAATTCTAAGAAAACCTTGCTAAAATAATCTTCCAAATAATCTTCCTTGAAATCCTCCATGAAATATGTTGAAAAGGCTTCCAAAATATAGCTATTTGGATCAGATTTTAAATGACAATATGAAATGTTTTCTTACATGTAGAAGAGTTAATATTTTATTTTTAAAAATCAATTATATTAAATTTGTAATAAAGACATTTGGAAATAAATAAGATTAGATGATTTTTTAAAAGAGATAAAATAATTATCTTTCCAAAATTTGAAATAATTACAAAAAATCCCTTAAATAATTATCAAAAAATAGATCAAATTATCCAATTAAGATCTTCAATCAAAAAGATATTTTCCAAGTAAAAAAATTATCCATATTAAAAATAGTAATCATGTGAAATCAATAGTTAACATGATTTAAGAAAAATCAATTATACATTACAAGCAAAAATCATGTGAAACAAAAGCAAGTATACAAAAGATAGAAAATATTATCTTCAAAGCATTAACATTAATGAAACCAGATTTAAGAAAATTCACTTAAATTGATTAATCAAACACTTAAAATAATCAATTTTGGTAATCATCAAAATTGAAAAGTTAGCATTCTCCCCTTTTTTGATGATGATAGAACTTGATTAAAAAGAAAGTTTGAAAACATAAGTTCAAAAACATTAAACACTAAATTTTAGAAAAGCTTCCCTTAAAACTAGTGTGTCTTTTGAAAGTGTCACGTGTATGCCAATAAATACTTCCCTTGAGATGATCACATATATGCTATGTAACTCCTTATGAAATATTATTATATTTTAATAAATAAATCTGAACAACATATACGATAATATATCATATCATATGAAATCCAAAAATGAAGGGATAATATCTAATCAGAAAATGATCACGCATGCATAATCAATCATCCCAAAATAACATGCAAGCCATATTCCTTCTCCCTTAGCATATGCCATATAAAACTATTTTTTTTCTCCCAAAAGTATCATATAACTGTATTCTTCTCCCTCTTTCTATCATCATAAAAAAGAAAAGAAAAATATAACCATAATACTAAAATATTAATGATAGTAATAGAAGAATAGAAAAATTAGTGAGCTAAGGGAAAATAAGTTAGAAGAATTGCTAAGTGCTCTTGGTGGGATGGCCTTAGTCCTCATGATAGAATGGGACTTGGTCATTCTCCCTCGGATATGTTGAGCTATGGAGGGCTTGAGGATGATCTGAGTGTCATCCTCTCCATCATCTGAATCAATGTTAGTTCCCTTTACTTCTTCTTCTTCCTTCTCTTTAGCTACATGTTTTCCTTTGAATTTGGATAAGGTCTCAGTTATAGTATTAGTCATAGGATATTCTTCCTCTTTAGCTTCCTGAACCTCATGAGGAGTTAGTTCCTCTTCTACTACTTTTTCCTTAGACTTAGGATCATTATAAACACTGTCTAAGAGCATATCTAATCCTCACAGCTCCTTCATAACATTAGTAATTATTTAGCTACTTCAATATTAGTAGCAACTACCTATTTTAACTTTGAAATAACTATTCCCATTAGTAACTTAGAAATAATAATAGAAAAGTGGTTAGGAGGTAACCATAGCTTGAGTGCATTGAGTAGGGGTTTAGGAGATTTCTTCAACTCAATGATAATCTAAGATAAATGTTCATAATCCTTGACCAATCATATTCTACTTTTGTAAGATGTTCTCAGCTGTCTGAACAACTCTAGGAAAATTTGTAGACTATTGTTCTTCTTCCTATTTCTTTAGTTTCGTGATAAATTGTAGATTTAATATATCTCCCATTGACAAATTGTTAAAAGCCTCCCCATCAAAATTTATTTTAAAATGCAAAAACAAAATAGTTAAAAGCATTTCATATGCTAATCATCTTGACTTAGTAACATTCCTAATCCATGACATCAATAAGTGATACAAATTCAAAGACTTTTTATTCATTAGATGCCACATGATGTGGAGACCCAAATACCTTTGCTCAAGGATCCTCAACTTGTTGATTTCATGAACTCCTTCATAATTGATTCAAGCTAACCAAGGATTTGTTAACCCCTCTTAGTTGATCGAATACCTAAATAGTTCTAAGGATTTGGAAAAACCCTTAACCTAAATCTAGTGGTACCTAAGCACAAGTTAAATTTGAAGGAGACTAATCTACCGAAGAATAAACTCAAGCAAGATAATCAATCACCTTAATATAAAACCAAAGGAATTATTCTCACAAGAATAAAACTCAACATGAAAGAAAAGAATTAATCATTAAATCTTTTTTGCCTTTGGCATACATTAGTATTTATAGTACCTAAGAGACAATCCAACCCTAAATGGATTTGCATTTCTATTCCTATTCTAACTTGGAAATTCTAGCTTGGAAAAGTCATAAAAAACTAGTAAATAATAAGAAAAATTCATGTAAACTAATTGGACTTGGAATTAGCCTGACTAATTAACCTTATTAGACTTAATTCTTTATCCAATGATTAATGGGTTTCATAACCAGGCTTAGGCTTGGTCATTTAAACCCAATACTCACTAAACCAAGCTTTATCGAATAGTACCTAATTTACCTAATTTCTTAGATAAAACATTAACTACTAAGTTTACATTGTTTTATGTAGCATGGACAGAAAACCCCCAAGCCTAAATTCTTCATAGACTAGGAATCCTAGTTGGAGCAGGACTCTTCATTGTTAAGTTCTTTTCTTGGCTTTGATAACAAGGAATCCTAGTTGGATTAGGACTCTTCCTTCTTCAATTCTTTTGTTGGCTTTGATAACTAGGAATCCTAGTTGGATTAGGACTCTTTGATTTTATCTCTCTAGTGATTTTGACCCATGAAAGGATTTCCTTGAAGAGTAAGTTCCTAATTGAAGAAGGAATCCTAGTTGAATTAGGAATCTTTGATTTTAGCTTTCTAATGGCTTTGATTCATGATAGGATTTCCTTGAAGAGCAAGTTCCTTATTGAAGTAGTAACCCTAGTTGGATTAGGACTCTTTGATGACTTTGACCCATGATAGAATTTTCTTAGAGAGTAAGTTTAACTTTATTATACTCAAACCATGAGATTTGTCAATTGTAGTTTTAAACCTCCATCTAAAATGCTTCCAATTGGTGCCATGGTTGAATTTGAAATTTTGATGATATCAACATAGAATTTCCTTGGTCATGATTGTATCGCCACTTAACACATATATTCTAAATTCACTAACATATGTGAAAACTCCCAGACTTAAGTAGAATCACATGTGAAATAACTTTGCGTAGAATATTGAAAGTTTCCAAAAGAGCACTGGTACTTATCCATTCTTTGATGGAGATGTTCTAATTTCCATAGATTAACTTTGTTGCTTCCAATTCATCATAACCATCAATTTTCTTAAAGTCCTTCCTTCAAATGATTTTGACACCCTCTTTGGGTATGCCAAATGCTTGTTCAATATCTTGAGTGGTAATTATCAAACTCTTCCTTTTAACTTCAAATCTGACAAATTTGTTCTCTATAATGACATTGAGAGACCCATAAAATTATCTCACCAAGTTCTCATATATAGTCTCATTGAAATAAAATAAAGAATCCCATTTTTGATTCTTGAATAAACTTTCAATGCTCCAAAATCAATCAAAAAAGTCAGTCCAATCAATCATCTTAGATGAAATGATCTTTTGAGAGGAAAAGATAATCAATGATCCTTTTATTTTAGATTTCTTTTCATGGATTGGAGAAGGTGAAAGCTCAATAATCTTTTTCTTTACCATTTAAAATCAAGAAAAAGAGATGAATAAATTTAGGGGTTTACGATTTTGTATGAGAGGAAAAATCAAGATAGATGAAAGAGTAAAAATATGTTTTCTTTTTATGGAAGAGTGGGAAAAAGTATATTACCAAAATAGAAAGAGAGGGGTCTTCCAAAGATAGCAAGAAAAATCTTGTAAATCACACAATAAAAGCATTAGTAAAAAATATTTCAAAATCCATAAATTTAGAAAATCAAGTATATAAGCCATATTTTTACCAAAAATAAAAGATACTTAAAATATATTTTGAAATCAAATATTATATATATATATATATATATATATAAGTATTTTAGAATAGAAATAAGTTTTATATGGATACAAGATTGAAAATTAGAATGCTAAAATATATAGCATGTTAAAATCATACTTAAATGTATATATGATCAAAACATAAAAAATAATATTTTAGACATATTATATGATCCTCATTTAGTTGTTTTATTAAGATATCAGTAAGATGTTTTTTGATCAGCATAAAAATTATTTGGATATCACTTTTTTGAATAGGATCCCTAATGAAGTGATGTTAAATCTCAATATGCTTTATCCTTAAGTCTTGCACAGGATTTTTGGATAGGTTGATTGCTCTTGCGTTATCATAATCAGTTGGAATATTCATATATTTCTATTCATAGTCTTCTAATTGTTGCTTCATCCATAGAACTTGTATCACACGACTTCCAGTTGATACATAGTTGGCTTCGATTATTGACAATACCATGGCTATTTGCTTCTTGCTAATCCATAAAATGAGATAATGATGAAGAAATTGACATTTTCTAAAACTGATTTTTCTATCAACTCTATTTCTTGCAAAATCTGCATCACTATAACCAACTAGATCAAGTGAAGTATCTTTAGGATACCAAAAGCCCAAGTCTTGAGTACCATTAAGATACCAAAGAATACTTTTAATAGCAATTAAATGTGACTCCTTAGGATTAACTTGAAATCTTGCACACAAACACAAACTAAAGTTAATGTTAGGTTTACTTACAATCTAATAAATAAGTGATCTGATCATACCTTGGTACATCTTGATATCCACACTTTTACATTTCTCATCCTTTTCAATTTTCATCATTGGACTCATAGGAGTTCCACAAGCTTTCACATCATTTATTTTGAATTTCTTTAAAAGTTCCTTTGTGTACTTAGCTTGATTAATGAAAAATCCTTCCTTACTTTATTTGATATACAATCCAAAGAAAAATGTGAGTTCTCCTATTATACTCAATTCAAACACATAAGCTCATTAGTTGATCCAAAGATAATATCATCAATATATATTTGAACAATAAGAATGTCATGCTTATGATGTTTAGTAAATAAAGTTGTATTAACTTTACTTTTTATAAAATCATTTTCTAACAAAAATATGCTAAGTCCATCATATCAAGCTCTAGGAGCTTATTTAAAACCATACAATGCTTTTGTTAGTTTAAAAACATGATTTGGCTTTTCAAAATCTTCAAAACCAGGAGGATGTTTTACATAAACTTCCTCATTTATAAAATCATTCAAAAATGCATTTTTAATATCTATTTGATAAAGCATGAAATTTTTATGAGATGCAAATGCACATAAAAGTCAAATTGCTTTAAGTCTAGTAACTAGAGCAAAAATTCCATTAAAATCGATACCTTCCTTTTGGTTATAACCTTGAGCAATTAACCTTACTTTATTTCAAACCACATTGCCTTTCTGATCAAGCTTATTTCAAAATACTTATCATGTTCTAATGATTGTATGATCCTTTGGTTGGGAACAAGTGTTTGATGTGGAATCCAATGGCAAGTGTGCCACAAACCCTCATGCACACTAAGATATAGCTCCAATGGTAGAATAAACCCCCACCCTATTGAACCCCAAACTATAGAGTATGGAAACACAAATGATAAGGCTATAGAAGAAGAGAAAATGCCACAATCAAATTGATAAGTTAACCCTAATTCCTAATGCAATTAGAAGAAAGCAAACCCTCACTTCATAACTAAAAACATAACATGCATAAAGCGTAAAAACCAAAAGGTAATTTATTGAATAATTCGAAGATACCTTTAAAGGCATACAAGAGGCTTTATTTATACTAGTTGTTAACCCTAGTCCTTCAAAGATATGGAAGTCTAAATCTAACAAGGACTTGGCTATCTTATTCCTAATTTAACTTGAAAGATAAATAAATAAAATAAAGCTAATATTACATGGAAATTCATACAAGCCAAATAGGCTAATAATTGGCTTATCTTCTTTTTCTTATTGGGTTCTCAACATGCCTAACTTATGGCCCAACATGCCTAACCCCTTCATAGGCATATAAAATAAGGCTATGACTTCATGATTAGATGCAAATGGCATTCTTTAGGCTTTTTATTCTCCAAAATCGCCTGCAATATAGTTATGGCCTTAGGTGCCCCTTCAAGCTCTAAATAACATTTGTAGAAAGCCTGTTCTTGCAGCTCCATTGTTATTTGTTCTAGAATAAATAAGTTTAGGGTTGATTTATATTTATTGGCTCATAACCTTTTGACCAACCCACTTGGAAGAGTTAGTGGTTCTTCCTTTAAGCTCCATGTAGATCCATATCATTCCCCTTCCTAAAAAAGATTAGTCCTTAAATCTACATCCATATTAAAGGGAGACAAGTCACTAATATTAAAAGTAGTTGTACCTCTCCTTTTACAAATTCACCCAAACCCAATCTCTAGGTTCAAATTTCACTTGCCTTTATCCCCTATTTGCCCTTTCAGCATACTCTTTATTCTTTTTCTCTATATTTGTTTGAGCCTTTTCATGTATTGATTTTACCAATTCTACATTTCTTTTTCCATTTAAACTAGAAAACACATGTAAAGGCAAATGAAATAAATCTAAAATAGTTAGTGGGTTAAAACCATACACAAGTTCAAATGGTGAATATCCTATGGAAGAATGAATGCTTCTATTATAAGTAAACTTAATAAAAGGTAAGCAATCCTCTTATGTCTTTAAATTTTTCCCCATTTTATCTTAAAGCAATGTCCCTAAATGGTGCGTGGTACCCCTTGCAATCTTACAATCCGCTTAAAGAATAGGTCAGCAACATGAATAACATCATCACACTTATGACAAGCAATAAAGTGAGCCATTTTGCTAAACCTATCAACTACAACAACTATGTTGTCTCTACCTCTCTTAGTTCTTGGCAAACCAAGCATAAAATCTATAGATATATCAATCCAAGGTGAGCTAGGTATAGGTAAAGGCATATACAAACCATAAGGCATAGACTTAGATTTTGTTTATGTACATGCAATACAAACATTACACACCCTCTCAACATCCCTATGCATATGAGGCAAATAGAAGTGTTCATTTAGCATATCATAAGTATTATGTACTGCAAAGTGTCCCATCAATCCCCCATAATGAGACTCTAACACAAGCAAATCATGTATAGAACATCTAAGCATACAAAGTTTATTACCTTTAAATAGAAAATCATCATGCCTATAGAATTTGTTAAATGCTTCATGTTCACATGCCACATATACATTGCCAAAATTGGCATCATCAACATATAGAAGG
The DNA here is from genome assembly GCA_948192965.1 of Dalechampia spathulata. Lineage (NCBI taxonomy): Eukaryota > Viridiplantae > Streptophyta > Magnoliopsida > Malpighiales > Euphorbiaceae > Dalechampia > Dalechampia spathulata. Next base: position 17,799 of record CANYBF011806561.1, on the reverse strand, counting down.
TATACCTTCTTGACAATGCATCAGCCATAATATTTTCCTTTCCATGCTCAATGAATCAAATAAGGAAATTGCTCAATGAATTGAACCCACTTACGATGCCATTTATTGAGCTTCCCTTGTCCTTTTTAAGTGTTTAAGGGATTCATGATCAGTATGAATGACAAACTCTTTCGGGAGTAAGTAGTGTTGCCAAACCTCCATAGCTCAAACCAAGGCTATAATTCCTTGAGCTCCTTTTAGTTTCTCACTAAAATAGGTAATTGGCTTCTTTTCTTGAATTAAAACTGCTCCAATTCCCACTCCTAAGACATCACAGTCAATCTCAAAAGTTTTATTAAAGTCTAGTAAGGATAGAATAGGGGTCAAAGTCAAATTTTCTTTTAGTGTGTCAAATGTATGTTGTGCTTCCCCCCATTTAAAACATACTTCCTTCTTCACTATGTCTGTGAGTAGTGCTACAATTGAAGAGAAATATTGCACAAATCACCTATAAAAGCTTACCAAGCTATGGAAGGTTCTTACATCATTCACAGTCTTAGGCACAGGCCACACTCTTTTATAGCCTTAACTTTCTCCTCATCAACCTTAATTCCCTATTCACTCATAATAAAAATAAGAAACCCAAGTCTATCTATATAAAAGATGCACTTTTTAAGCTTAACATACAACTTCTCCTCCCTTAGAGTATTCCTCTAAAGACTTGCTATAAAGACTTCTCCTCCCTTTGACTGCCTTGCAATCAACACACGTGCACCATGTGCCATTTTTTTAGGCACCAATAAGACTAGAATGGCATAAGGACTTATGCTCTCCCTTACCAATCCTTTTCCAAAAGTTCATCCATTTGCCTTTGCATCTTATTAGTCTCCATAGGATTGCTTCTATAGGCTAGTCGATTAAGAATGGTAAAGCCAGGAATAAAGTCAATATGATGTTCTATGCCTCTCAAAAGGGGTAATTCATTAGGCATCTCATTAGAAAAGACATCAGTAAATTGCTGCAACATTTAAATAAAACTAGAAGGCAAATTATCAAGGTTAATGTCAGTGTTGGTAAATAAAATTTCCTTGTACCTAAGAAGCAAAATGGGCTTCTTTAAGGAAATAGCACTCTTAACCTCTCTAATTCTTACATAAACATTTTGTTTCTTTTTCCCTTCTCTCTTATTCAATCACCAAAGGGCCATTAACTTGTGTACTTTCTTTTCTAGCCTCTTTTCCCTCATGCTTTCATTTTTCTCTCTTTTTCTCTAAGGAGGCCAAAACTTCACTCCCTTTTGTTCCCAAGGTTGAAACCTCTCTTTCCCTCTCAAGTATTTTCTTCTGATCTTCTTACACTTCTTGAGGTTATAATCAAGCTACCACCACCTTCATTCCTTCATGAGAAAAGGAATACCTATTATTGTACGCATTATGTAGATCCCTTCTATCAAATTAGCATGGTCTTCCTAACAGTATATGTCTTGCTTGCATAGGAATAACATTATAAGCTACTTCATCTTTGTACCATCCTATGGATAATGGCACCATCACTTAGCGTGTCACTTCACTTCTCCATAATTACTCAACCATTACAACTTCTATGGTTTAGGATGTTTATTGCATGCCAAGTCTAACTTTTCTACCATACTTAAACTAGCAATATTGGTGTAACTTTCACCATCTATAATCAAATAGCACACTTTTCCATTGATCAAAAATCTAGTGTGACATATGTTTTAACATTGCTCAAGGCTTTCTTCCTTCACTTGCTCCATATAAAACTATCCCTTGTGGTTGTTTGCTTCTAGTTTCTTTCTTTTCATTCTTCTTACTCCATTTAAAACTCCAAATATTTCTAGAGCTCCCTTGGAATTTGCTAGTACTCCTACCCTTCCTTTGCTTTTCAACCTTCATTGCCATGTCAAGCATTTCTTTAAAAGTGTCATATTTATAAAGTTCAATGGTATCATCAATCTCCTTGTTTAGATGACTAAGAAATTGAGCCATGGTGACCTCTTCATTATCCTTAATGTTGGTCTTAACCATGCACATTTCCATCTCTTTATGGTAGTCTTCAACAGTCCTTCCTACTTGCACCAATCTATGCAACTTTTGATGTAGTTCCCTAAAGTAATGAGTAAGGATAAACATATACCACATAGCTTCCTTCATGGCCTCCTAAGTTAGGATAGGCTGAATGCTCTTCTTCCTTCTATTAGCATTGAGTTAATCCCAATAAAACATAGCATAGCCAGTGAATTTGACTACTATTAACTTTACTTTCTTCTCCTTTAAATAGTTTTGGCATTCAAAGATCATCTCCACTTTCTTCTCCCATTCAAGGTATTCTTCAACATTACTATTTCCCTTGAATTCAAGCATTCTCAACTTTATGGTGCTAAGGTTCCTATCCATCGAACCACTAGTTGTAGTCTCTCCTTCTTCTTCTTCTTCTTCTTCTTAGATATGCTGTAATGAAAATCCTTTAGCTCCTCTTATTGGTTGGAATCTTCCATCATGGCCCCTTTGAAGATTTTATATTGGTATGCCCATGTCCTCCTTTGTTGCATTTTGATTTGACTTGATTTCTTGCAACACCTCAAAGACAAGCCTTTGAAACTTTTCCATTTGTCCATTGATTGTTTCCATAAAAAGTTTCAATTGAGGATCTATTGTTGGTGCATCCTCTTACTCATGATCATGGTTACTAGAACTCATTATGATTTTGAGAATAAAAAAATAATGTAAAGTTTAAAATATAACTCCCTTACATGTTTACTCTCTACTTGCCTTTTTCTAGATATGACCCACTAGCTTATGTGTTTTACCTCTTTATAGCAATTCTTCAAATTGAATTTTAGAATCAAGGCATACACAAATCAAAGTAAAAGCACACATTTGGAAAGCAAGGAACAATCAATATAGTTCAAGTTCTAGAAAAGAAGACAATAGATAACTTGGATGGTAGCACAAGAACAAGAATATACATTACTAGATTAAAGCAATTAGAGTGTAGATACAAATAAATAACACTCTATCAATGTTAAGAAGCAAAGCTAGCTAAACAAGAAAATAAGGTAACTAGAATCAAGCAATGAAATTTGATCAAGATGTATGAATTTGATTCATTTCAAAGTAAACCAAATATTAAACCTATTTAAGTCTAACTAAGCAAAGCAAGCAAATAAAAAGATCTTTTTAAGCAATTGGAGCTAAATTTGAAATATTATACCAATTCAATTCATTTGAAATCCTAATCATGCAACAATGTATGTGTGTGAGTTGATTTAGGCAACAATCAAGGAGTCTAACTTTTGTAGGACTCTTTCCTTTCCATATAAGATATCTCATATGGTATTTAGGATAGTAAACAAGGCATCCCAATTATGTTGGGACTCTTCATAATTCATAAAAATAAGTGTCTTAGTTAATTTAGGATTCTTCTCTAGCATGAACAACTTGCAATTTCAGAATAGAACGAAGGATATTTTTGTTTTTCTTTTCTTTTCTTTTCATTTTTTATACTTTTAATAACAAACAAATGACTAGAACAAGGTATTGAAAGAAGTCACATAATGCATAAGCAAAAACTAGAAACTAAAACAAATAAAATGGCACAAGATAAAAAAATAGAAACAATTGAAAATAAAGCTCTAGGAAGTAAGATAAACAAGAATTTACATTGCCTTCAGCTTTGATACCAAATGATGCAAAACCCAATGGCATGTATGCCACAAACCCTCACGCACACTAAGATATGGCTCTAATGGTAGAATAAACCTTGCCCTATTGAATGCCTAAACTATAAAGTATGAAAACACAAATGATAAGGCTATGGAAGGAGAGAAAATGACATAATCAAATTGATAAGTTAACCCTAATTCCTAATGCAATTAGAAGAAAGCAAATCCTCACTTTCTAATTAAAAGCATAACATGCATAAAGCATAAAAACCAAAAGGTAATTTATTGAATAATTCAAAGATGCCTTTAAAAGCATACAAGAGCTTCTATTTATACTAGTTGCTAACCCTAGTCCTTCAAGGATATGGAAGTCTAAATCCAAGGAAGACTTGGCTAACCTATTCCTACTTTAACTTGGAAGATAAATAAATAAAATAAAGCTAATATTACATGGAAATTTGTGTAAGCCAAATAGGCTAATAATTAGCCTATCTTCTTTTTCTTATTGCGTTCTCAACAGGCCTAACTTATGGCTAGCATGCTTCACTCCTTCATAGGTTTATAAAATAAGGCTATCGCTTCATAATTAGACTCAAATGGCATACTTTAGGCTTCTTTATTCTCTAAACTAGCCTAAAGCAATGTTATGGCCTTAGGTTGCCCTATAAGCTCTAAATAATATTTGTAGAAATTGTGTTTTTACAGCACCATAATTATTTGTTCTTGAATAAATAAGTTCATGGCTACTTTATATTTATTGTCTCATGACCTTATGACAAGACCACTTGGAAGAGTTAGTGGTTCTTCCTTTAAGCTCTTTGTATTCTCTTAAACCCCATGTAGATCCGTATCAATGTCCATACTTTGTTACTTTCAAACTAGTTAAACTCCTGTTGCATTGCATTGATCTAGCTTTCATCACTTTCTGCTTCAATCACATCTTTTGGTTCAATTTGAGATATGAAAGCCATGTTTCCCATAAGATTTCTTATTTAAGATCTTGTCATTAGCTTCTCGAATGGACTAGTCAACATGTCTTCCTTTGCATGGTTTCTATAGTATTTCTACTCCTTAAGAAGATTGTGTTTGTCGACCATTTATTCAACACATTGCTATTCATCAAGAAAATTAGCTAACTGATTTTATTCTTCTGCCAAATTAGAAGATTAATTTTCCTATATGCTAATATTATCTCTTGCATAATCATCATCAAAAGTATCTGTACTAGGTAGAGTTTGATTAGCCTCATAAAAAAAACCACATGTATAGATTCTTTAGCAATCATAGTATGTTTGTTAAACACTTTATACACTTTACTTTGACTAGAATAACCAAGAAATATTACTTCATATAATTTAACATCAAATTTAACAAGCTAATTTTTATTGTTATTCAACATAAAACATTTACAACCAAACATATGGAAATAACTTACATTGGGTTTTCTACCTTTCATTAATTCATATGGTTTCTTTTTTAAAATAGATGTTACTAGAGCATAATTAAGAATGTACCATGATGTGTTGATTTATTTAACCCAAAAGTATTTTGGCAAGCTACTTTTGCTAAGCATAGTCCTTGCCATCTCTTGTAGAGTCCAATTCTTTCTTTCTACCATTCCATTTTATTGTGGAGTTCTTAGTGCTAAAAAGTTATGAGTAATCCCATGTTTATTGTAGTAATCCTTAAAAATTTGTTCTCAAATTCCCTACTATGGTCACTTTTTATAAAGATAATTTTGTAGGCTTGTTGATTTTGAACTTTCTTACAAAAGTGTACAAACTTATTAAATGCCTTATCCTTATGAGCTAAAAGAGGGTCCATGTAAATCTCAAATAGTCATAAATAATCATGAACACATATGATCTACCACAAAGACTAATGAGTGAAATAAGACTAAAAAGATCAAAATGTAAAAGTTTTAAAGGTTTAGATGTAGAAATCATGCCTTTACTTTTGAAAGAATTTTTAGTTTGTTTACAAAGTTGGCACGCACTACAACATGATCTTTTTCAAACTTTAATTTTGGCAAACCACTGATAAGATTTTTCTTTAAAAGTTTTAAAATCAAATGCGTGCTAGTATGACCTAGTCTACGATGCCATAACCAACTATCATGATGATATATGAAATTAAACACTTTTCATTAATGTCATTTAAATCAATTAAATAAACATTATCATGTCTCTTACCAATAAATGGCATGTTATTATCATACCCATCTTAAAATTTACAATGAGTAGATTCAAAAATAACTCTTTTATCTTTATCATATAATCGACTTACGCTTAGGAGGTTGAATTTTAGTCCTTTGACCAATGAGACATACTTGATATAAGTTGTTGATCCAATGTTTCCTTTTCCAATAATCTTTGCTTTACTTTTATCTCCAAAGCTAACATTGCCATTTGCTTTCATTGTTATTTTAATGAACTTGTTTTTATCACTAGTCATATGCCTCGAACAAGAGCTATCCATGTATCATTTCTCATTATCATCCTTGCTTGTTAGGTAAACCTCTTGTTGATCATCTTCACTTTCACTTTCATTATCACTTTTTACCATAAAACATATGTTTGCTACTTCTTATTTGGATTTAGATTCTGAACTTGAGTCATCATTATCACTTCATATGGCCACCATAGCCTTTTTCTTCTTAGAATCTTTCTTCATCAATTTCAAACATTATGGCTTGATATGTCTGGGCTCATTGCACTCATAACATATTACTTATTATTGTTCTTTATTTAAGTGTAACTCATCTTTTGGTTGAAACTTCTTTTTGCCTCTTCTTTTAGCAAACTTATCACCTTTCTTAAAATAATTTTTGAATCTTTGTGCAAGCATGGTAATATCATCATTATCATCATTTAAATCTTCATCACTTGATAAAGCTTTAAGTGCAATTATCTTTTTCCTTTTGTCTTCATTTCATTCCTTCTTCTTGTTAAGAATAGTTTCATGTACAAGTAGCAAGCTAATAAGTTCATCATAAGTGAACTTAGCAAAATCATTTGCCTCGTATAAAATAGTAACTTTGGACTCATATTTCTTTGATAATGATCACATGATTTTTTTCACTTGCACTTCTTCTAGAACATCTTTTCCAATACCAAAATGTATTTTCAAGCATTGTACAAGACTTGGTGTATCCTAACTGCTCTTGTGCTTCACTGATTCAGAGGCTCCTTTAAACTACTCTAACCTGCATGCATCAAATCATAAATGTTGAGTACAAAATTTTATGGTGTCTAATATTAATTGTATTAGGAATAAAATTCTATTATATTTTTATAATAAATACAAAAATAGTTAATAAGAATGATTAATGAATAATCACAACATTAATTCATAGTAAATATTGCAGTCAATAAACTACTCAATCGATAATGCAGTAGCAATATAATAGTTTTTTATCAATAACTATTTTAATTGTATATCAGTTTCATGGACCAACAATATCATCGCTTTATATATTAATGTAATAGCAATAATATGCTTTATATTAATGAATGCAAGTATGAATTACATTTTTATGTTATCATAACTATGGTGTGCTATATATTAATGAATGTAACTATGTATTGCATTCCTCTATTCTGTCATTTCAACACTTCTCTGGGAATTCATCATTTCTCAGTGATCACACCAATCTTTGTATCTAATTGTGTATAATCTATACTAGGTATATTTTCAATCATTTATTTTCCTAGTATATCTCTATATTTTCTATATTTTTTGTATTTGTATTTGTATTTGTATCTATATCTATATTTGCATGCATCTGTATCTGTATCATTGTACCTCCCTTATTCCTCCAAAATGTCATGCTTATGATGTATGATGCATGACTTATGCCTTTATCATGTATGCATGTGCATAATGCTAACTTAACTATAAAACAATAATATTTTAAAACATTTATATATCATGTATCCAAATAAATAAATATTAATCAAATATTCACAACATTATATAATGATATGCTTGTAATTTAACAAGCATTTATTTTTTACCTATGAATCTCCAAATAATTACTATTACGCATAAACATAAACCATGTCATTTACCTTCAATTTATGATATTCTTTTTATGATTCATCAATAATTCTAAATATGCAAGTAAATAATAATTATTTTGATAAAAGACATTAATTTATAATAGCATATTAATTGAAACACTTATCTAACATCCATAACTTACTATAATTAAAAATTAACTCACCTTTTATACAATTTCCATTTTTTAGACAAAATTATCAAATAAGAAGTAAGCGATAGTAAAAGTATTAATAAATTATATTATCATAAAACATTCACCGATAAATAGGCTATTTGATTACTTGTTAATTTCCTCTTAGGAGTTAATAATAAATAATCACAATCATAATCCATATTATTCACCATTAGGATATATATTATATATATAAATTATCCATAATTCCAAATGTGCCAATCAATAATTATCATACTTATACGATTCAATCAATTTTCATGCATATGAAGTTTGTACTTTATTTTCTATTTACTTATATTCACTTTCCCTTAATAGAACATAACCATTCACTCACTTATTATCACCATATTCATGTCATATACTCATTTATGAAATGGGTACTAAATATATATCTATTTACTTCTATGCCAGCAACATGTGTGTTGAACAAAGTATTATTTATTATTACATGTGTTCCACTCCCCTTTCAAGTATCATAGTCGATACACTATTTTCTCCCAATTATGCATGCTTTGAAATTTCCAACACTATTATCCCTCAAGTTCATGTCATCCTTTAATTATGAAGTCCACTTGTTAACCATATAAACAAGATGAATATATTGCATGCACTCAAACACTTTAACATGTCATTGCCATTCAGTTTTTCTATTCAATCTTACTTCCCTTTTCAATATCACAACTAATAGGTCGCATGCTAATCATATCACTTAAGATGGAAACTAACATGTATAAGCATTAAAGTAATTATGCATAAGCATTTTAATTCATCTTAATGAGCCTTAACATAATTCTCTATATTTTACCCCCCCCTTATAACTAATTATATATATGTATATATATAGAACATATCCCCTTAATTATCAATTACATACATTGTTAAAGCTCATTAATAGGCCGTGGATGTGGTGATCGCTAACTTTCATATTCTTGACCATGATGTTGTTGACCCTGACTTTTCATCCGCGGGCTGTAATTTTGGGTTTTCATTGATTTGGCTTGGTATAGGTCCCTCATGTTGACCCCAATTTGCATACATACCTTTGAGCATCCCCTGAGTGTTCTGGACATGGAGAGCACATTACATTTTGCTTGTGGAAGATGGAGTACATAGCATGCATTTCATGATATGCGTAGCATATAGTGCTACATGCTGTGCATGTCCTAAAAATATACGCATGGTGGGTAGCCTTTTCCAAAGCAAATCTAATATGGTCCATATGACACAATACCTTAAGGTCCCAAATGATGCTTGTTTGACCTATGATGCACATCCCAATTTGCCTACATTGGTTGGTGTATATAGGTCAAAATTGCATCATGCTAGGCATCTGCTGCTACATGTTATGAATATAACCTTTTTTGGGCTATATGCTACACATATAGCACTATGTGCTATGCACATAGCTCAAAAATTTTGCCAAATCCTACATTGATAATGTGATTTTCTTAATCCTATCACCCTCACCTATAAATATAAGCCTTGTATTTATGGAAAAGAATTTGAAAATTAAGAAATTGCACCCAAACTCTGCTAAATTAATCACTCATTTAATTAAACACTTAATTAAGTAAATAATTTAGGATTAGAGACTAATTAACCCTAATTAAATCCATAAAGTTGAATGCCTATTCCCTCCTTCTTTTCTAATGATTTCATTATAGGTTTATGATTTTTGGGTTTATTTTTAGTTTTGGCTTCAATCATGCATGTTTTGATGATTACCAATGCTTATTTGTAGTTTAAATGATCTACGGTTATTGTAAATCTACTAAGATTTGGGTTTAAATTCATGTTTTTGCTTAAAAACATCTTTTTAAGCATGATTTCATCTTTTTCTTAAATTCATGTTTTTGCTTAAAAACATGTTTTCCTTCAAATCTACCTTGTTATATGTGGCATATATCACATGATATGTGCCATACATAGCTTACATGTGGCACATACCATGCTATGTGTGGCACATATAACATTCAATTTTATGAGAAAATGCTGATTTTCATCAATTTCTTACCTGATTTCTCTTAATTACTGAAGTTCTCAATAGCATTAGAAGCTTCACAGTAGCCCTAATGATATGAGTTTATCATACATCATTCATATTCCATCAAGTTTGGCTTTTAAATCATATTTCCCAAGTTAAATACTTATTTAATTTATTAATTTATGATGTTTGACATGATTGGCCTTGATTGGTTGATTTTGCTATCTCTAATTGACATTTATGTGATGTTAATGACTCCTAATTCATTATGCCATGATCAATTGCTTATGATTTTACCATTAAATCATTTAATTACTCAATTAATGCTATTTAATTATGTTTAATGTTGTCACTTGACATGTTTAGGTTAATTAGACATTGATTTATTTTTAAGTAAAGTTTCATATGATCTTAGAAAAGACTGGTTTTTCTATTAATTAATTTTGCCTAAAATTGATTATTTTAGCATGATTTTCATGATCCAACTCATGTTTATTCATATTTTTTTCATGATTGTTACCATTACATTCATCGAACTTTAGCCCTTGATTCATGCTCTCACATGGTATAGAATTAGTCAATCTAGTCTTAAATTTCATTTGCTCCTAATGATTTTTCTTGTTTATTTTACACTTTCACTCGTGCATTTTTGACTCATGCTGCCCAAGGTTAACTTTTTCTCGAGTGAATGAGACATTGTTTAATGTCTTAGATTTTGTATCAATGAAGATTCTTTGTAATAGATAGGCTTCATTTCCCTATGTTAATCTGATTTAGCCCTAAATCACTTATGTATCCCCCTATCTTCTTCAATCCCTTTCACCAGCCTCTACTTTATTTCATGTGGCTTGCTTGTTATTTTATATCTACCATGATATATGTTTTACCATTTCTATATGATGTATGCCATGTCATCTCACATGTCATGCCTATGTCATGTCATCTCATATGTCCTGACTATGCCATGCCTATGCCATGTCATCTTATGTGTCATGCCTATGCCATATCATCTCATGTGTCATGCCTATGTCATGTCATCTCACATGTCATGCCTATGCCATATCATCTCATGTGTCATGCCTATGCCATATCATCTCACGTGTCATGCCTATGCCCTGTCATCTCACATGTCATGATTATACCATGTCATGCTTATGCCATGTCATGTCCATGTCATGTTATCTCACATGTCATGCTTATACCATGTCATGCTTATGCCATGTCATTCTACATGTCATGCCTATGCCATGTCATCTCACATGCCATGCCTATGTTATGCCATTTCATATGTCATGCCTATGCCATGTCATTTCATAAGTCATGCTTATACCATGTTATTTCACATGCCATACATATGTCGTGTGATGTGTATCAATTTGAATGTTGTTTTAGGTGTTTAGGATCTTAATTAATGTTAATTTTGATATGTTTTATTGTGTTTTTGGTGGAGTTTAATGTGTTTGTTAAATTTGAAGAGTTTGAAGAGCAAAGAACAAGAGATGAAGAATTCATGGGTGTGAAAACAAGAGTCATGATCGTGACTTTGTAGGAACCAAAAGGAGAAACCTACTAGAAAAAGTCATGATCATGACATTCACTATCATAATCATGATAGGGGAATTCAAAGACGAAAAAGCTTCTATAAAAAGTCACAATCATGATACTGAAAGTCATGATTATGACCACTCAATTATTTGATAGCTGGAGGCATCATTTTGCAACAAGATAAGTGAGAGAAGTGGGTTCCGTGGGGAGCAAAGAGAAAACCTAAAGAAAGACTAATGGGCAAACGAATCTACAACCTGGAAAGAGTTATGGGTGAAGAAATTAACAAATCTAAGATTAGGTAAAGTGCTACCTCCACTCAAGGATTAAAAGAAGGAAGCAAGGAGGAGGCCAGATACATTCCATTTGGTAGAAGTGTTTTTCTCTCTTTTTTCTCTCATTTTTTTCTTGTTATTTTAAATTAAGCCATGTGTGGCTAATTAATCTTTGTAGGAATTGAATCTTGAAATCCCTTGTTGGAATAGTTTAATGTGCTTGTCTTACTTATTGTGAATGTTTGATTTGAGAGATTTTAATTAAGAAATGAAATCTCATGCTTTTATGATTGCAATGAGAGTTGATTCATAAATTGCCTTGAGGGATTTATGTTGTTTAACATTATTATTAGAGAGTATAATTTGATTTAAGTGTTTTGTTGTTCTAATCTTTATTTTGAATTTGTAGGTGTATGAGCAAAAGGAGAACTAAGTACTCTCAATGACCACTTCAAGGATCGAACGAGATTTGAATGAGAAAACCAAATTTCTATGCTAACTATCAAAGCATAATCAGACCACCGGTAGCAGCTAACAATTTTGAGATAAAGCCAACTCTATTGCAAATGTTGCGATCTTTGGTACAATTTTTTGATTTAGCAAATAAAGATCCTAATGCTCACATCTTAAAATTTTTAGAGATTTATAATACATTTAGGTATAATGGTGTTATGGAGGATGCAATTCGATTGCGATTATTTCCCTTCATATTGAGAGACAAGGTAAAGATTTGGTTGAATTCATTGACCCCAAGTTCAATCACTACTTAAGACCAACTTGTACAAGTCTGCCTGTCCAAATACTTTCCTTTAGTGAAAATAGCAAAGATTATCAAGGAAATTACCAACTTCCAGCAAATGGATAGTGAGTCTCTCTCATACGGAAAACCCTAAGACCCTTTTTTTTTGAATCTTAGAACTCAAGATCAATTTTGGATAGAAATTTAAAGCAACTTAAATAAATAATGAAACATGTTTGTTCAATCACCCAAACAGTAATTTCTAAAATGAACTACCCCTTGAACCCAATCCAAAGAAAATACCAAAGAACAATTGAAATAGGAATTGAATTGAAATAAAACTGACCCAAACAATTACAAATCAATTAAACACCTTAAGCATAAGATAAAAAAACCAAAACTCTCTTTAAAAGAAATTTTGGAAATATTCAATATCTAATCTGCCTTTGAATATCAATATCTTAGCTCTATTTAAAGGAGTTGTACATCAATGGAAAATGAAAAGAAATATTCTTAAAGCTATTCCCCTTGAATGCTCCCCTTGAATGCTGCATTAAATGGTGATTAATGCTTAAACTATCTTTCTTCTATTATTATAGTGGTTGTTACCAAATGGAGGAGGTGATAGGTTGGAGTTTGTTGGCTATAACAAGGAGAGTATTTTGAGACAAAGAGATGAAAACCTAAAAGACCTAACCCTAAACTCATAATAAATTAAGCCTAACAAGTGGGCTTAAACCAACCTTAGCCAAATATGCCCAAATGGGATTAAAAACATACCCAAACCTAAAGTTTACTAAAAGGAACCTAAACCCACTTTAAATAAACTGGCCTAAGCCTTATGAGGTAAAGTTTAATTTAGCAAAGCAAAAATAATGACCTAACAAATCACAAAGTAGTTAAACTAGTTATTGAGCCTAATAAGATTAACTTGCTTGGGCACCTCCAAACTTTCATATATGGCAGATACATCCAAATCAAAAGGAGATAAATTAGAAATTTTGAAAGTGGCAGAAACACCATACTCACCAAGGAGGTCCACTTATAAGCATTGTCATTAATCTTAGAAATGATTTGAAAAGGTCCATCTCCATGAGCATCCAACTTTGATTTCCTCTTATCTCTCGTTGTGCAGCCACACCCAATCACTAGTTCAAATGCCACCATTTGCCTTCCTTTATTCACCTTGGTAGCAATTTGATCATTCTTTTTCTTAACCTGTTATCATGATTTTCATGTATGGTTTTCACCACTTCAGCCTTCTTACATGATTTTCATGTAGGCAAAGGTAGCAAATCAAGAGGTGTTAGTGGATTAAATCCATACATAATTTTGAATGGTCTAAAACCTGTAGAAGAATGCATACTATTGTTATAAGCAAACTCAACATATGGCAACATATCTTCCCATGTTTTAATGTGTTTACCAATTATAGCACACAATAAAGTTCCAATAGTTCAATTAACAACCTTAGTCAATCCATCTATTTGAGGATGAGTAGTAGTCAAAAATAAAAGTTTTGTTCCAAGTTTAGACCATAACACATGCCAAAAGTTACTTAAAAACTTAACATCCCTATCAAACACAATAGTCTTAGGAATGCCATGTAATCTAATAACCTCATGAAAGATCAAATCAGCAATATGGATGGCACCATTAGTTTTATGACATGGAACAAAATGTGCCATTTTGGAGAAACGATCAACAACCATAAAAGACTGAATCTCTACCTTTTCTAGTCCTAGGCAGTCCTAGCACAAAGTCTATAGAAATGGCAACCCAAGGATGTGTAGGAATAGGTAATGGCATGTAAAACCCATATGTTTGAACTCTACATTTAGCTTGCCTACATGTAATATGCTCAATGTTTTATCAATTCCAAAATGTCTCATTAAACCCCCACTATGTGCTTCACAAACAAGCAATTCTCAAATTGAACTATTAGCACACATAATTTATCCTTTTTAAAGAGAAAACCATCATGCCTATAAAAATCTTGAAAAGCAGTATGTCCACAAGTAACATAAACTTTACCAAAATCACCATCATGTTCATATAACTCCTTCAAAGGCTTAAATCCCAACAACTTAGTAGAAAGAGTAGATATAAGAGTATACCTTCTTGAAGGCGCATCTACTACTACATTCTCTTTTCCCTACTTATATTTGATTACATATGGAAAGGACTCAATAAATTGCACCCACTTTGCATGACATTTATTCAACTTACCTTGACCTTTTAAATACCTTAAGGATTCATGATTAGTATGAATCATAAATTCTTTTAGCAATAAGTAGGACTGCCATGACTAATGCTCTCACCAAAGCATAAAGCTCTTTATCATAGGTGCAATAATTAAGTTGTGCTCCATTTAAATTCTCACTAAAGTAAGCAACTGGCTATTTTTCCTACAACAAAACAACACCTATCCCAAGCCCAAAAGCATCACATTCAATTTCAAAAGTGGAATCAAAGTTAGGAAACTTCAACAATGGTGCATTACTCAACCTATCTTTTAATAATGAAAATGCATGCTCTTGTTCTCTTTCCCAAACAAACCCTTTATCTTTTTCATAATTTCTATTAAAGGAGCATAAATGGAGCTAAAATCTTTGACAAATCTCCTATAGAAACTTAGAAAACCATGAAAACTTCTAACCTTGCTCACATTCTTAGGCTTTGGCTATTCTTGGATAGCCTTCACCTTCTCACTCTCTACTTGAATTCCATTCGCACTTACCACATATCCCATAGAACTAAGATTTACGCAAAGCATCAAACACACATTTTAAATGCATGACATGCTCATCAACAAATTTGCTATACATTAAAATGTCATCAAAGTATTAATCTCATGAAAGTACTAAGAACATTGGTTAAACTAAATGGCATCACCAACCACTCATACAACCCATGTTTAGTTTTAAAGGCAGTCTTCCATTCATCACCCAACCTATTCTTATTTGATGATAACCACTTTTAAGATCAATTTTAGAAAACACACAAGAACCATACAACTCATCTAGCATGTCATTAAGTCAAGGTATAGGGTGTTGATGTTTTACCATTATTTTGTTAACAGCTCTACAATCTACACACATATGCCAACTTCCATCTTTTTTTAGAACTAACAAAACTGGTACTGCACATGGACTTAGGCTCTCCCTTATGTGTCCTTTTTCTAAGAGCTCTTCCACTTGTCTTTGCAACTCCTTGGTCTCCATGGGATTGCTCTTATAGGCTAGTCTATTAGGAATGGCACCTTCAAACATAAAGTCAATTTGATGCTCTATCCTTCTCAAAGGTGGTAAACCTTGAGGTAGATCATCAGGAAAAATATCATGGTACTCCTATAAAATATCAACCACAACACTAGGGAAAATAGGGTCAAGTTCAATAGCAACAAAACAAGCTTCTTTGTACATCAGTATAAAGATTTTCTTGTTAGAAATCAAAGCTCTTTTGACATCTCTCACTTTTACAAAGAAATTTACTTTTCTCTCAAGGGCTGATTGCTCTTTGATCTCTTTTTCTTTTGAATTTTCATTTTTCCACTCTTCTTTTCTCTCATTTTCTTTTGCTTTTTCTCTCTTTTTTCTTTCAGCCTCTTTTTGTACATCCTCAGCATGAGATTTCTCAAGTTGCAATTGCTCTTCAAAAATCTATTTTGGTGTCAATGGAAGAAGTGTAAACTTCCTGCCATCTTTATCTACCATGTACCGATTCGAATACCCATCATGCACTACTCTTTGATCCCATTACCATGGCATGCCTAACAATAAATGACTAGCTTGCATACATTCTACATCACATGTAACCTCATCTTGATACTTCCCAATAATACAAGGAATCAAACTTATTTTTGTACTCTCACTTCCCCACTATTGTTAAGCCATTGTAGCTTATAAGGTTTAAGGTGTTTAGTAGTTTCTAGCCCTAACTTGTCAACAAACAAAGTACTAGCAACATTCACATAACTACCTCCATCAACAATCACACTACACAATTTCCTAAGAACTAGACACCTAGACTGAAATATGTTTTCCCTTTGCAACCTTACCCTCTCATCATCATCCTTCACTTGCACACTTAAAGCACCCTAGAAATAAGCAGTCTACCATCCATAGGCATTTCTCTATTATTAGCATCCTCCAAAGGAGGCATTTCATCCTCACTTTCATTTTCTTCATCTATCTTAATGTAGTCTTCATGCAATAACATCACCCTTTTGTTTGGACATTGAGATGCTATGTGACCATAGCTTAGACATTGAAAGCATTTGATATCTCTATTTCTTATATTTGTAGATGAAGAGATACCTTTACCTTTGTCATTACCAGCCTTAGGCTTGAATTTGTCATCATTCTTCCAATGGGCAGCCTTGTTATCATTGGATTTGAATGGGGCAGCCTTTTACCATTTCTCTAATTTGAACTCCATGCATAATTCGGATTGGAATAAGAATTAGCTTGCCTTGCTCCTCCATTATGCTTCAATTGCTTCTCAATTTTCATAGCCATGTGAACCATGTCATCAAGCTCCATATAGTGTTGTAGTTTTACCATGTTGGCTATATTGCTATTTAGCCCATTCAAAAACCTTACCATTATTGCTTCACGATCTTCTTCAATATTTGCTCTTATAATGTTTGTCTCCATTTCCTTGTAGTAGTCTTCAACACTTTTGTTCCCTTGTACAAGTTCCTGCAATTGTTGATGCAAGTCCCTATAGTAATGATTAGGAACAAACCATCTTCTCATTATTGCATTCATTTCAACCCATGTAGAGATAGGTCTCTCTTCATTCTTTCTTCTCCTTGTGATGAGCTGATCCCACCATATAATTGCATACTCCCCAAACTCAATAATAGCAAGTTTGATTTTCTTTTCCTCTAGGTAATTATGACAATAAAAGATTATCTCCAAATTACGTTCAAATTCTATATAGGCATCTGGATCATTCTCGCCAATAAACTATGGAATTATCATTTTGATGCTCCTAATATTTCTATCATGAGCAATTCTATCTCTCCTTAGTGAAAAGTAAGGTCGGCCCTCATTGATCAAAGTGGTTTGATCATCAAAATCTCCTTCAACATCTGATGCGGAACCCAATGGCAAGTATATCACAAACCCACATGTACCTAAGATATAGCTCCAATGGTAGAATAAACCCCAGCCCTATTGAACCCCCAAACTAACAAGTATGGAAATGCAAATGATAAGGCTTAATGGAAGAAGAGAAAACACCACAATTAGATTGATAAGTTAACCCTAATTCCTAATGCAATTAGAAGAAAACAAATCCTCACTTCCTAACTAAATACATAAAATGCATAAAGCATAAGAAAGACCA
>CANYBF011806513.1:0-17504 GCA_948192965.1 Dalechampia spathulata | reverse complement strand
GTTAAGTTAAAAATGATTTCCAAAGAGTATATTTTACAATATATGATAACACAACCTATTTAATAAGGTTGATAATTAAAGTTAATGATTATAGAGAATTTATATAATGATTATATTCTTCTTCTATGATATTATTATATTACGATGATGAATGATGTTTGATGTATTTAGAATAATTACGAAAGGGTGTAAATTATGTGTTATGATATCATGACCTATTTAATAAGGTCGATAGTTGAAGTATCATGTTTATAAAGATATTATCTAATGATATATGATATGACGACCTACTAAATAAGGTCAACAGATGAATTATCATAGAGATATAAATATTATATGATGTTTATGATTATATTAAATGTGGTATTTCAGCTATGATGTGTTATGATTTGTAAGGAATATTTAATAGTGATTTATAGTTGCTGAATTATATTATCATGACTTATTAATCAAGGTCAATGAGCAATATTTTAATGTACATGCATTATGAAATGATCTTCATTATGTTTAATATTGTTGAATGTATGAAATGGATTATGTATGATATTTTATTTTGATGCTTACATATTCTCATTAGAGTATCATAACATAATACATACATATCATGTCATGAATCATCTATATACATAATCATATTCATGGCATGACATGGAGGAATAAGGAAGGAGGAAAATGAGTGAATGTGAGATAATGATCAATAAAAGTGTACTGGTTCATAGAGATGATGGATTCCCTTGACAGAATCATACAGTTATAATGCTCTCCTACGAGAGATGAGTATCGACACATACAGAAAAAAAAAATGGGTTCAATGAACCATACAGTTATAATGCCCTCCTATGGAAGATGAGTACCAATACATAGAGGGACCCAGTTACGAAATGAGATTGTGCACAATTATACAGAAAAGAAATGAAATGTTAAAGGAAAATCAGAGGGAGAATGCAAAGCATGAATTCATTCTCTCAAACATGCATTATCATTCATTTATCATGAAAAGCATAGTGAATGGAATGATGAATACACCACAATTGTGCTTATATAGAGATGTTCAAAGAGTAATGAAATATAGTATAGTATGTTGTATAATGATACAAATACATTGATAAACAGATGTTTATAGTGCTAATGCACAGGGCATAGTTATGCCACATAGGAAATGATATAAAGTTATTAAAGCCTATGCTCAAGAGTAGTAATGATCATGCTAATGAAATGATATTATATGATTATGGTATTCTAATGTTGCTGAGATGATGATATAATGTCACAGAAGAATTATAGTGATATACTGACAGCTGATGATTTACAATGACTTGCAAATATAACTGATAAGTCGTATTCTTTATTATTTTATGACTTAATTATGGCAGGAATACATAATAGAGATAAAGTATTACACTTGAAAGTACTTACATGATGTAATTATGTAATGAAAACAATGATGATGAAAGATATTGGCATATGTAAAAAGAATATAGTATATATATTATGAAACTTGTACTTCTTATAGGTACACGTGAAAGATTACAGATTCAATGAATACAGGTGATGATGTATCATGATAGATGAGTTATTATAGAGTTCTAATGAATGTTTTATAATGTTATAGATCAACTATGTTTATAAAGAATAATTATATGTATGAGTTGCTTAATGTTACTATTTTTGATTAGTTGTATTATGAAGTAACTATGCTTATGATTAAGAACAACTTATACTACAATTAATTGATATCATGAAAGCTATTATGAAAAATGTGATTGATTTATATTTATCATGTTTCATATTATAGCACCACTGAGTTTTATACTCAGCGTTCATCATTTTATGGACGTAGGTCAGCAGATGGCTAAATCTACATGGATCCTATGGTACCAACTCAGCAGTACTCCCTTTGATGGCAAGGACGTAGATTAGTATAATATTCATTTATATATCATGTTGTGTAATTATAGTAATGTAGAAAGGCAGTAAATATGTGTATGTATAAGTCAGTATTTTTATGACTTTAGTGATAAATGTTATGTCACAAATATATAAAAAAAAATTTACATCCCTTGTAGGATAATCAATGGTTTCCATTTGTTATTTGTTTGGAGACTATTCATTATTCTACGGGAGCATGTTGTACGTGAGAGGGGTGTGACATTCCAAGCCTTATAATAACTAATTGAGACCCAATGTCTTACATGAATAAATGCAATAATATTCTTAGGTTTTGAATGGTCATTAATACCTATACTAAAATCATCTTTCAAAACCTAGGCAACTATACGACTAGAAGCTTAATGATTCTTATTTGAAGTAACATATGATGCATAAGAATGTTCATTTATATACTTTTGGATAATCCATACTTCTCTATTAGACTTCTTTGAAGTATGCATAAACCATCTACATCCATCCTTAATACACCAAATAATGAAATAATCTAAACTAGATTACCTAATATAAAATTCAAAATTATTATGCAAAGTAATTATATTCATTAGTTTCTTTAAAATTAACTGGCTAGAAAATTCATAACCAACTTCAACATAAAAACTAACATTAATACTAGACAAGTCAAAATCTTTATAAAAAAAAAAGAATCAACACAATCACCCCTACTCAAAATTAAAGATGAAGTAAAAACAGAACAAGAACTAGCAACATTAGAATAACATTCACTAGAAACCATTTCACTTGTAAACACAATCATCATAAATATAGTCAATAAATACATAAATTTAACAAAATCAATATGGTAAATAAAATACAAACAACATCTAGAATAAATAAAACATGTAATAAATAAAACCTAATCAAAACCATCATAAATCAACATAAATAAATATACATATTATATAGTAATAACTAAATAATGACGATAATAATACTACATATACAATAAAGTAATGTAAAATAAGCATCTAAATCAATTTCAACTTATAAAGTTTAAACTGAATAAAATAATAAACAAACTTCATGTATATTGCAAATAGTTTTAAAACATCTAATATAATATAATGAATCATGAATGAAAATAAATATTGACCATATACACAAGAACCATATAATCTAAAATAAATGGCAACAACAACAAATGCAATATAATACCAAAAAGACATTAACAAACATAATAAATATCAAAAGATACACAAAAAATAACAATACTAATAAACAAATATAAAAACAACACAATGGTAAGCTAAAAATAAAATCTAAAATCAATAAACTAGTTATCAAAATATATTGTAAATATGGTGTATAAAAATAACAACAAAGGCAGTAAGAAAGGGAAAATTTTTTTCTTTTCTAAAAAGCATAAAATAATTAAAGATTGATCCTTACAAGATGAAGGCCAGAGAAATAAGGAGGTCACTATCTTGGGTTAGAGTGGTTTAAAAGCCACGACACTAAAAGATTTATTGAATAGATCTATAACTTGTTGCTTAGAGGGAACATTTGTAGTAGAAATAACGCCATCCGTAACACTATTGTGGACAATATGGCAATCAATCTCTAAGTGTTTTGTTCATTTATGAAAAATATGATTAGTGGTAATATGTAAGATGATATGGTTAGCATAGTGTAGAGGAATGAGGATTTACAGTTACATATTAAATTCTTATTATAGATAAGAGATCCATTTTAATTCATAAATTATTTTAGCTAAGAAGTTATATTAATATACATGAAATGGGCATGTATCAATATTTAACTATTTGAAGCTGAAATTAATAAGTCTAGAGGTGAGTTATTAATTATAAATTCTCCTAGCTTACTTTAAACCATAAATACTTTTTTTAGCTTATATTCCTGAATTGAAGTTGCTTATTGTAACCCTCTAGAGGTATCATGTAAATGTCTCCATTAATTTTTCCAAAAAGGTATGCATTATTTATATCTAACAGGTGGACATGCTACTTATAAGAACTTGCAATAACTAAGAATACATGAATATCAATAAGTTTAATGACAGGAGAGAAGTTATCAATAAAATCAATCCTTAGTAATTTATTGAATCCTTTTGCTACTAACATGCTTTAAAATGATTGATACTCCCATTTTCATTATATTTTATGTAATATACCTATTTTGAGGGAATTTCCTTTTTTTCCTACAAGCAACTCTATCATAGATTAGGTGTTATTGAGTTCTAGGGCATTCAATTCATATTCCATGGCTTGAACCTAACTATTATCATTACTTGCTTCTATGTAAGATTTCAATTCATGAGTTTCTGATACCTTAGCAACATAATTAATATGGGTATTTTTGAAGGTGGGTGATTCAATGAAGGGTGTTATAGTGCAAGTAAGAAAATCATTGAGCCATATGGGTATTTAAACACTATAATGCTTATCTTGAAAGGTACATTTATATTGTAAGGAAATTTAGGTTTACTAGTTTTGTTATTGAAAAGGATTATGAGTATAATTTTGTTTGTATGTTTTCGATAATGATTGGAACTATAATTTGATGTATTATTTGAACTAGTGTTGGTTGTATTTATGAATTTTCAATGGGATTTATGGCATTTTATATGTTAATGTTTTGAATTGGAATTGGTAATGGGTTTGGTTTGATGTGTGTATTTGTACCTTTTCTGAAAAAGGAAAAATATTCTCAAAAAATTCTACATCTCTACAAATGAGAATTTCATGATTTTGTAAATTATATAGCTTATAGGCTTTAAATCCTTTAACAAACGTGAGAAAAATGGATTTAAAATCTTTTAAAGAAAAATTGGTTTTTTGTAGTAAGGTGTTGCTATCATAGTAAAATGAACCAAATACTGAAAAATTATTATAAGTTGGTTTGCATTTAAATAAAACTTCATGTGGTAATGGAACTTAGTAAGACATTAACAATTTGGGTAGCCATTATGATAGGTTCACTCCAAAAAACTTTTAGGAGTTGTGACTTTAATAAAAAGGCTTTAGCTACTTAAAGTAAATGCTTATGTTTTCTCTCAACAACATCATTTTACTATGGTGAGTAAATGTAACTCTATTGGTGTAAAATCCCTTTAGGTTTGAAAAAAATATGATCAAAATCAATTTATAAATTTAGTCCCATTTTCAAAATGCAATTGTTTAACACATTGTTGAAATTGTATTCAGAAATCTTTTAAAATGGAATGTGCATTATTTTTATCTTTAAGCATAAAAGTCTAGTTTGCTTATGAAAAATCATCAACCATAGTAAAAAAGAAATGTGCATTAGTCATTAATTTAATCGCACAAAGACCCCATAAATCCATATGAATCCATTCAATTATGTATTTGCTAGAAATTTATCTTTATGAAAATGCTTTTTTGTTATTTTGAGAAATGACACACATCTGATATGTTGAATTTTAAGAATTGAAACATGAATTTCATTAATATGCAAAAGCTTTTTAGTTCGATACATGCCCTAGATGTTTATGCCATAAAATGAAAGGATCTAAGATTTTAACATTATTACTAGAAGCCATATCAGGAAAAGATATATTGTTTAAATCATAAATTCTACTTTTTAAAGAAGCTATTAGAAAAGAAAATAACTATAGCTCTATTGTCTTGTGTTATTTTACTGACTAAAAGTAGGTTACGTTTGAAATTGGATATAAGCAATGCATTGTGTAATATAAGTTTAAGGTGCAAAGGTATGGTACCTATATGAGTTACAAGTTATGTATTTCCATCAGGCATTATAACATGGTTTATGGTTTTGATAATAAAAGAAAAAATGTTCAATCTATGTGTCATTTATGATGTTACCTCAATATCAATAATCCATAAATTCAAAATCATCACTAGTATATAAAGTAAAATTAAATGAATATTTACCTGCAAAACCTAAGATTGAAGCATAATTAACCAATTCTTGTATATGTTTCTCTTTCATAATTTTAAAAACCTCAAGTTGAATGTAAGTATCAATGTTAGTATTCTAATTATTTACCATGAATTCAACTTATTATGAGTGGTGTATCAACAAACATAACATTTTCCCTTTCTTTTCTATTTTTCAAATCAACTTACTAATATGGATGTCCATGGATTTTGAAACAAATGTCCTTAGTATGATTAGTCATGTTGTAATGAAAGCATCTTTTTACAAAACAATCTCTCTTAGGGTGAAGCTTCTTAGCAAGAGGTTTGCTATGTCTACCTTGTGTTATCTTTACCTGACTCATCATAGTTATGATTGTAGGATTATTTTGAATTTGAATCTCTCTTTATTTATCAATGCTAATGACCATAAACATGCATGATTTACATTAGGTAATGGCTCCATTATAAGTATCTAATTGCGAACATGATCAAAAGAATCATTTAAACTCATGAGAAACTTGATCAATTTATCTTCATTATCTAGATCATTGAACTATTTAGTTATTTCACATTTACATGCAAGTAGCATGCATAGGCAGCTTATCTTATTGCATAGCTTTTTTAGTTTTATGAAATATAACATGATTAGCATGTTAGATTGACTAATGTTTGCTATTTTCTCTTTTAATATGATATAAAAATGCTTGTTACTTTTACCATATTGCTCTTTTAATTCATCCTAAAGTTGTTGACAAATGTTACATATTTCCTTTGAAAAGAAGTTCAAGATCCATAAAATTATCATAAAGTCAATTCTTTTCCATCTATTATAATATGCATCATTTTCATCCAACAGCTAGCACTTGCCATTTATAAATCCAAGCTTGTCTTTAGCTCTTAAAGTAATGAACCTAGATCTTCTCCTAAGTATGTAATTTCCACCATCAAGAGGAAAGCTGACTAAAGCTAATTCTTGATTTGCATTATGAAGAGAGATTTGATCTCCAATTCAGGCAATTTCTCCTCTTAAAAGTTTTATAATGTTAGCCATGAAAGGATAAAGAAGTGCTTATTTTTGCTATAATACCATAACCAAAATTTTGTTATTTCATTTCTTAATTTATTGTATGTACTTCATGATGGAAAGCTATTTAAAAATAGTACAGTAGAATATTCTAGCAAAAGAAATTAAAAATAAAGGGAAAGTAAAATAAAAGACTTCAAAATGAGCTTAAAACAAGTCCATGATACACAAGAGAAGAAAACTCTATGATCAAAGATAAAATAAATCTTCATCCTCTCCAGCTTCTTTTATTTGACAACTAAAACTCAAGCAACCATCATTTTGCTACCAATTCACTATTATAATGCATTATGTTCTTCTTTTAATACCAAATTCTCATCACGTCGTCACATGAAAAAATTATAAGAATATATTATATCATTTATCAAATTAGGGGTGAAGTTATTAGAATATGTACATTTGATGATGTATAACTAATTAGTTAAAATGATAAGTTAAATATTTGATATTTGATATATTAAATATATTAATTACTTCTTGAAATTCTTAATCATTTTAACAAAATAAAATAATTATTTCGTTAATTAACGAAAATTTTTCTCAAGTAAACTTGATTTGTATTATCCAAGCTAATAATATTAATAATTAAAATACATTCATATGTTTAGACAAAAATTGATTTATTTATCTATGTATTAATTGTTGTGAAGTATAAAAATCAATGTTCAAAATAAAAAAACATAGTAAAAATAAATTAAACATTATACTATAAATTTAATTTCATTAATTCAGTTATTTTATACATAAAATTAACAAAATATTAAGTTGGTGACGATCATAGTATTGAAGATCATATTCAATTATGATGATTGTATTATTTTTCTTAGAAACAAAAATCTTTGTAAATTCTTTTGTATTTATAAAATTAATTTTATCATAAAAATTATATATTGAAAATACATTTAATAGGAATAATAACAAACAATTAATAAATTAAGACAACTTAAAAAAAATGAATTTTTTTAAAAAAGAGTTGCATACTTTTACAAATGGACAAGCCTGAATTATTGGTGGATTATCCAATGGGAGAAATCAAGTATATTTATTACTAATGGATGACAAGTGGTGGGGCTAATTCGTGACGAACAACTATAGAAGGAACAACATTCTGTGATTTTGATGCTAGGTATTGGTATGACCATGTATCTTCGTAAGAGTCTTATGAGATGCAAGTCTCAAGCTAAGTGTTACTAGTTGATGATCTTCATATAGATGCACAAGTAAAATTAACATTAAAATAATTGATCATCTCCCACCAAACTTATAAACACGCCCCCACAGAATTTCTTAGTAGTCTCATGAAAAAGCTCAAAATTCATAACCTAAATTTGGAGTGAAAACATAACCCTAATTTATAATTAAAATTTACTGTTATTAAAAAAATAATTATCATTCGGTAAATCAAAATCACTATTTCATCATTGATCTCTTGCCATCACAAACCACTATTACATTGCTTTGGCTTTTCATCATCTACGAGTAATTTTTGTGATTTATTCAATAACTATATTAATAGAATTTAGTTGTGGAAAACTTCAGGGACAAATTTGTAATTATGAATTTAATCCATGTGATAAACTTTTCAGGCGAAATACAGGTTCGTCATCATCCATCATAATCAATCGACACTCAGAAAGAAGAAAGAAGTGTTTAAGCTGCTGAGAAAAATCAGAAAGAAATAACATTACAAAAACAGAAGAGGGTGGGTGTAGGTGGTTATGCTTTGGAATTGTCTTGTGAGCATTTAGCTGATTATTTGAAGGGCTGACAGGTTCTTTATGTTGATCGTGTGATTTATATATTAAATTAGAAATGTCACAAAAGTTTGATGTGTATATCTATTGGGTTGTTGATAGGCTGTTATCACCCCCAACACACCATTTAATTGTTTATATCATAATTAAATTATAAATGAGTTTAGTAATAAATACATTGACTTGACAAGAATCAAACATTAGAAATTAATATTAGATATCTCATTTTTTTAATGATATGATGTTAGAGCATGTATGATCAAAAGGTCCAAGATAAGATTATTTGACTTTTTCTTTTTTCACCACAACATCAAAATCATCTAGAGTTGTATCAATAATTTCAAACTCAAATCCTGGTTGTCAACCAATAACTCACATCATATCTGTTACTTTCTGATTCTGTGTCATTATAAGATTCTGTGTACGTATGACTGTAATTTTCTGCATACATTTACTTATTTTGTAGGTATTATGCAAATCACTCACATGCACAGCTATACCTTCCTGAATTTTAAGAATATGACACATATTCTTAAAAACAAATTAACGTAATTATCATATAAATAAACGTTTATAATTTATTTTCCAGTAAATGATTGAAATTCTTTTAAAAGAATGGAGGATGAGTTGGATTCAATCAATCATTTTCACTGAATTTCTGTCACTGTTGGTTTCTTTCAGCTCTAAAAAGAGTTTGTAAAACAAAACTCTTTAGTCTAATCTTATGAGTGAAGGACGTTGCCCGCCCGCGCTTTAAATTATTGTACTAATGACAGTTTAACAGAAAAACAGAAATAAGTATTAACGTATGCACGGTAGATTCAGCAAAATACTGACAAATGGATCAAAGAATCATCTGATTTTTGTAAAGTTACTGAAAGGAAGAAAGATTGGAATATATTCCATGGGATATATTCTTAGCTACGTATTCATCTAAAAAAATAGAAAGGTGAATTACAACCGATTATTTCGGTCCAACAGTAGAAAAGGATAAATAAATGATGACCAACACATAATAATGGTTAACAAAACAGCAAAAGAAGAAACATTACATCAGAACCGTTTCTGGGGCATAAAAAATCGCAATGATTTAGGGGCTTTAAGCGACAAAACGTGGTAAAAAGCAAGCGTCTTAGGTTCTCTTCATCATTACTTGTTCTAATCCCTTCACTGCCCTTTTTCTAGTGCATCCCCCCATCATCCTATTTCTCTAATCTACATTTTCGCAGACCCATCTCGTGTTCTTTTATAATACATTAATATACTACCTCTATTTCTTTATATCCTTCAAACATGGAACCATTTCGGCTACTTCTCTATTCCGGTCATAGTCGACAATGCGTACGAAATACATTAAATACATCATTATGAACATTATAATAACAACAATGATAAAGATGAATTAAAACTAAATTCGAGGATGGGGTCCCTGAATAACTTGCAGCATTATACAACTGACCTACCAAATAAAATAAAATATATCGACCTTTTTGACTATGATTTTTTTTTTCCTTAGGAAATTGAGATGATAAGTTTGATGCATGGACAGGGAATTAAATTTCTAATCAACAGGCGCACATGTGATTTTGACAGGAACCAAACGCTACTTTACATTAAGAGTGACTCATAGAAAAGGAAACAAAGAGAAAACGGCAGTCAATTCCAAATGTCCAGCTGAATCCACCTTCCGGCATGGTTGTTCGCATTTCAATTACATATCTTGCACGAGTGTCTGTTTCGACATTTTCATTAAGTGGACAATCCCAAGAGAGATCAGAGATGAGCTCATGTTATCACTCTAATATGTGATTCTCATGTCATCTGAAACAAGCAGAAAGACGTTATGCAATTACGCTGAATTGATTTGGCTTGCTTCATCTTTTGAGATGACATTTTAGGTCAGATGGAATCACATCCAAATGATTTAGAATGATTCTCTTTCAACTTCAAACTCTACCATTTTAATCTCATTAATCTAAAAGTCACTCATTTTAGAATTCAACATCCAACACATTTACTTCAAAGGTACAATCAAATTTATGCAAAAATCAAATCAATTAATGTATCAAAATAGAGTTTTAGTGACAGAAATTAAATTTGTAACTAAATTCTCCGTGTTTGTTTGAAGTCAAAAATGACATTAGTAGTGTAATTGTGCCAAAATATTAAATTCCTCATTAAAAAATAGCAACAAAATGTTTATTTGTCTCTAAAGTGTAAGATAATAGTGGGAAATATCTATTTTTATCACTAAATCGTGTAGAATAGTGACAATTATTTATTTTTGCCACTTAAAAAATATATAAAACTGATAAAATTTATCATTAAATATACTATATGATAGTGATTAACCATACATTTGTCTTTTAAAATCTTGTGTAATAGCAATAAATATTTACTTTTCACTACTAAAAACATGGCTAATAGTGCCATAAATATATATTTATCACTAAATGTTATATAATAGATGTGAAACATCCATTTGCCACTAAAGTCTTCTATAACAGTAACAAACATTTACTTTTGTCGTTTAAAAATTTGATGCTAGTTTTCTCCATTCATGAAGAAAAAACATATTTTTATTCTTTGAAAACCAATTATCTCTAAAAACTTTGTCAATAAAACAACAATTCCATCATAAATATTTGTCACGAAATATTTTTTAGCAAAATTTATGACAGTTTACAATGAGTTAGTAAAAAATCTATCGTAAAATCAACAATTGTAACAAGCAAAATTCATTATGAAAAATATCAAAAAAATTCACAATAAATATTATTTTATTAATAATGATTTACTACAAAAATTATTTATCAATATTTTATTTATATGATTATAATCATTAGTAATTATTTAGTTATTAATAATTAATTTACTAAAATTTATAAAAATAAAAACAAAAACAATAATTATTAAACATACTATTGATAAACTCATGTAACTAACAAAGTATGTTAATAAATAAGTCATCTTATAATATAGTAATTGTTAATAATAAAGATGATTTATATGTTGGAGGAATTTTAAGGTTAAATGTGTTAGGAATAAAATAATAAATGGATATATGATTTTGAAAGTAAAGTATGATAATTGAATAACGTGCATCTTGCACATGTAGTATCTAAGAAGTGAAGGATATGGAATTTGATAATATAAGGAGTTTAAAATGATATTTTTACATAATATATCCATCATAATTTTCAAGTATTTTAAATGGAGGAATTATACTCTCATTAAAAATATTTTAGTTGTGAAAAAACTAAATTCATCACTTCATCATTTGGTGCTAACAAGTAATTTAACATTAAAAATCATTTATTTATGTCAAATTTATTATTCATCATGATATGCTTTAGTGACACAATATTAGTGGAGAAAAAATGTATTTAGTAGTAGCTTTTTCTCTGCTAAAAGTGTATTTCATTGTAGCGAATATAAACTAATCAATTACGCAACCTTTGATCCATATAAATTCTAAAAATTAATCATATTTTTTTAATGCAAGACAAAGTTCCTCTAACTTTATCTATATTGCATCCATTATCAAAGACTTGATGGCATAATGACCATAACCCAATACATAAATCTTTACGATTTTTAAAGAAATGTTATGTGACTTTCTTCTTTCCAAATAATTATCTCAAATAAACTTTTGATTTATATATTTACTTAACAAACATTATTCCTAGAGTGCTTCACATACTTATAATTCAAGCTACTATTTTACTTTGATAGAAAATAGGAGGAGTAAACTCTCTGGCCCTTACCAACATCAACCAAATATGTATAATATAATAATTATACAATATTTTTTAACCATAAAATTTCAATTGTAATAAAATGAGTTTCCACTCATGCATACTACCTAAGCTTATAAGTCTCAATAAATGAGCATAAAATATACTAAGTCAAAATCATTCACCTCATATAATCAAACACAATTCAATTTTAAAAGACACATGCTTTAATTAAAAGCTACATAACTAATCAATTTTTCTAGCTATTAAAACATAAATAAGGTTATAATTTAGAACTAAATATACAATATACATATATCCTTTAATGATATTGTAATGCACGAATGATAGCTTTAAATAAAGGACATTCATTATGCATAAAAATATTAGAAACATTAATGCACTTCCAAACTTAGATGAGACATTATCCTCAATGTAATATAATATAGTAGAAAATTTTTTTTAAAAAAGAAAATATACCTTCTTTTTCTACTATGTTCAAGAAATGTATTATTTATCTTACTACACAATGGAGCTTTAACTAAATAAATATTATATGAGTGTTATAAATAGAAATAACACATTGAAAGAAAAATATAAAATTATAAAAATCAAAACTAAAATAACAAAAATAAAGGATACATTTTATGGTATTTAGTGTTTTAATTAAAGTTTAGGGTTAGACTAGTCACGTTGCATTATCAATGATGCAACTCAACATGCAGATTTCACGATGTCCTTCAAAAACTTCACTATCACTTAAAGTTAGATCTTAGTATTAAAAATTCAATAAAATCTTACATGCTCTTCCTTTTAAACTTTTCTTATAAATTTCAAAAGTCATATTAAAGAATACAAGCTTATAAACTCCATTCTTTACTTGTTTCTCAAAACACATTAAAAAAGGATCAACAAAACTTGAATTGCAATATCAAAGTCTTCTCCTCTTATGTGTATTTCCTTAAAAGATGGCATAATTAAAATTGTATCTTGCTCCTCTTTCAAACCTTTTAATGCATTTTAATTTTCTAAGATGTAATAATTATTCCTAACTTGATTTACTTTATCTTGCATGATTTAATGAAAATTTCCTAAATCATAATCATCATATCATCATGAATAAAATGAATCTTTAAATCTCCATATAAGGTTGTAGGTTTGACATTAATAGCTCTTTAATAAATGAATGCATTAAGTCCAATCACTCATCAAAGTTTGTCTAGAATGATGAAATATCATGCTTAACCATTTCTTGACAAAACAAATTATTTATGTAATCTATATGATAATTGTCAAGCTCTCGAGCATAATAACTAGACAAGGATAATTGTATTAACGATGATAATTCACTTATTTAACTTTGATCCACTATCTATGGTCAATAGAAACTTTTTATTGAGCATTACTTTATTAAATGTGACACTCTACACTATTAATAATCATTCATAGTATAAAAAAATGATTAGTAAAATTATTTGTAATATCATCCACTCTTCTAGAAAACTCTTGAATTTGCATCAATAAAGCATAAAAATATTTTTCAAAACTTTCATTATATTCTTGACATTTTTCATTACTTTTTTCAAGTTATTTTCTTTTTATTTTTATTATTTAAGAAATAAATAAAACAAAGATGGAAGATAAAAAAAATTTTAAATTATCTGTACAAAAGATTTTCCTAATATAAATTCTAAACCATTAATGATGCTTGATATGACATAAAATTTAACACAAGAAATCCATATATATATAAGTAATAAAATGATGAGTTAAGTATTTATCTAATGAAGATTGGTTAGTTAAAGTATATGTAAAGAATGACTTATTAATGAATATTTAAGAATAAATATTTATTGAAAAATTGAATCAAGAAAAGTAACAAAGATATAAAACAAAATAAAACAAAACTTTAAGAAACAATAATATATAATATAAAATTAAGAAATAAGATGCATCCACCAATATTATAGCATGAGCATCAATAAACAAACATATATTTCTAATTGAATATGTGATTTTTGGATTAAAAGTTGATGTTATGACTATTTTTAGCAAATAAGCTATGCTTAATTGATTTACTATAAAATACCCAAGAACTAAAACTCTCTTTCTATTATTCCTAGTATAAATCAATAAAATAATAAAAGCACCAATCTAATGTAAAATACTTGAAGAAAAATACTCTTAAGAAAAAAAATATGTCCTTGTTTAATTAAAGCTTAGTGTTTTAATATGTTGATTAAACAATTCTAAAATGATGTAATTGGATTATGAAACCAAAAATAAGATTTAAAAATATATATTAACTATTAATCAATTAATTGTACAAATACCTAACCAATGTAAATAAAATCATGAATAAATATAGTTTTAACAATTCATTCACTTAACCAAATATAGCAAAACATATTTAATAGAATAAGTAATCATAAGGATAGAAATCAAGAATCATAAAAGATAAGAATAGAAAGAAAAACTCTTTTTATGTATTAAATCTTTAAATAATCTCCAAAACTTATCAAGTTCGTAGACTTTGATTTAAATCTTTACTTACTAAAATCATCTCCTTAAAAATAAAAAATAAAAATAAAATTCTAAAACAAACTAAAGGTGGCTCTAGAAGATATGAAAATGAAGTAATAATATATTAATGTGTTTCTAAAATTGAAACGCTGGTAAGTATTTATCACCATGTAGAGAATTTCCAAAAAATGGCAAAATAAGAGTAGCATTTAAATAAGTGAAATGACATCTCAAATGTACAATGACATCTTAAATGTAGAAACCATGTTTTATGATTATAATCAAATGATTCAACTTACTTTAACTTTTAGGATAACATTCTAGGCTAAATGGAATCACATTTCATGAGATAACTTTAAAATCATGCATTTTTCTCTATTTTATATATAAATGTTGTAAAACTTAAAAATCAAAGTAACATGATTTTATGTATTAAATATACATATTTTTTAAAGAAAATATTTCAAAAGAAAAGTTGAGAGCCACATATATATAATATATATTTGTACTCATGATCTCTTAATCTAAATCTATAGATTAAGTTATGAACTTATCGATGGATGACTCAAAATGTAATTTAAACTATGATTGTATGAACCATTAGCAAGCTAATCCTTAGATGATAAGTAACAAACTTGAAGTTGTTTTATGATACATAAATCATAGAAGAAACAACAAATTTGATGTAAGATATGTTAATCCTATATCATCATACCAAAAAAGAATTATATAAGTTAATTTTATGATATTTTTTGAAGTTATAAGTGTATCTAAATAGTTTACATACAACCATACTTATGTCATCTTAATCAACCCTTATAAAATATTTATTAATAGTTTTTTATTTAACAAGCCATGTTTTAAGATTGCTTGAAAAAATGGTTAAACCAATTATGGATTTATGATTATTCAAGCTTGATGATCAATAAATTTTAGATGCTTAAAAAATTCTTTAAGCCCTTTCCAAAACACATTGAAATCTATATTTAATCATCTCATTATTAATATTTATGTAAGCCAATCAAACTTCAAGTCATTCTAAAGCTTATTGGATAGGTGTGAGCGTCGATTTCTGCCGGGGCCCAGAGCGAGGCTTGCAAAAGTCACGGACCGGGGACCGCACTTGGAGTGAAAGCGCAGTCTTCCTAAGGGGTTCCCTTAGGGAAGGATACGGACTTGAAAGAGTCGCAAGGGAGTCACCACCAGATGGTTCCAGATTGGTCCAACCGACCCATAGCATGAGTGCTAGTTAAATCCTTCAGAGATTGGGTTCGGGTGGTGGAGATCTATTCAATGAGTTTCCAAAATCGATTTTACCATTTTAGTTGGGATTAATTGTCCTAAGCAGGCAAGCATGTGAGCGTAATTGTAAACACACAGCGCGTTTATGTGAATCGGCTTTGCAAGGTTGCACGTAGAATGATATATAACGCTATATGGCATTTGGATGGCATGGCATATGTATGTCATGTGATATAGCGATAAAAGTAACATGGCATATGCATGACATGTGAACGTGTATGACATATCATATGCATGATATGGCAATCCTAATATGTAAGCACATATTATGGCAAATAGCGTATTGCGTTATGCGTTAACATTTTAGGAATTCACTTCAGTGTTAGGCGTATAGCGTGTGCAATGCGTATACATAGTGAATGGCATATCATATGCATGATATGTGAAGTGATGTATGTCATGGCATATGTTATGACTTGGCATAATAAGTGGTATACCAAATGCATGGTATGTGTATGGCATATCATATGCATGATATGTGTGATTGTGTAATACACAGTATATGCATGACATGTTGGAGGTATAGCATACCAAATGCGTGGCATGTGAAATGATGTATGACATGGCATATGCATGACATGTGTAGTAGAATGTGCTTGTGTCATGTGACATGACATGTGAAATGTTAAATTATATGTATGACATACCATGTGCATGACATGTTCAAATGGATGGCATACTATATGTATAGCATGTGAAGTGAATGACATACCGTATGCGTGGCATGTGAAGTGATGAATGGCATGCATATGTATGACATGGTATAGTGGTGTGTATGTGAATGTGTATTCGACATAGTATATGTATGGCATACGGTATGATATGCGTAATGGCATATGTTATGGTATAGTATATGACATGGCATGGCATATATGTATGCATGATAAGGCGTATTGGTTGATTGAGCGTATTGGATTGCGTATTGGCGTATTGGCGTATTTGCATATTTATACATATGTGCATATGAAATACAGTATGTTATGGCATACGGTATATGTATGGCATGCATAGTAGTATGTGCATGTGTCATGTGACATGACATGTGACATGATGACATAAATTTTTAAGCAAATATAAATCATTCACGAATAAAAATAATAAAGGCCGGTGAAAGGGATCGAGGAAATTAGGGGATTTTAGGGGGAATTAATTATTAGAAGCCAATAATAATCTACCATATTACATAAATATCCTCGCATGCATATTTTGGGACGTTAAGTAACGTCCCCTTCTTCCCGGGCACTATTACATAAATATCACACATAATTTTTGGAGATAGCCCTATGACCAATTA